>CAIGQQ010014146.1:0-12239 GCA_903798035.1 Danio albolineatus
TTGAAGTGATCTGTGTGTTTATGTGTGTCTGTGTGTGTGTGTGTGTGCGTTGGTGCGACCGGACTGTTGGGACAAAACACCTGAATACATACCGACACTATTGGCACACACCGTAACTATTGGGACAGTGCTACTGTCCCGATAAGTCGAGCACTGTACACATGTTCAAAATGGCGCGATGCACCCCCTCTCGCGTTTTCACGTCATGTCTCAATAATTACGGTGAACCCGTTTTTCGGTGTGTATGTGTGTGTGCTCAATGTGTATAATCTCCCCCTTCGATCCCTCGCTGCAACTGCTCTCCCATACACATTTCGCGCTCTTCCTAGTCGCGTTTCATTGGTCGCGCGCCGAAACTTTCTCGTCAGCGATTGGCTGGATTTTATCGCGTTTCATTGGTCGAGCAGCGGAACTGTCGTCAGCGATTGGCTGGATTGGATGTCAATCAATGTCTGCGCGCTTCTGGTTTCCAATTGGCTGCCGAAGCCACGTGACGGGGAGCTTTAATTCCGGCGAGGTAAAGCATTGATAACAACGAAAGAGAAGTATTTGTGCATCTTAAAGGTAAGAACTGCTTATTTACTGTATACTTTTGTGGCGTGTGTTAAGTTAACTGTAAACATGCTGTGAACGACAGGTAGTCAGGGTCATATGCAGGATCATTAGCACATTAAATGGTGTCTGTGACCCAATCTGTTTATATTACAGTTATATGACACGTATATTTATTTCTTAGAGATTTTACTACCGTCTGATAACTGCTATTATTGTGCTAATATGACATCTCGGTTCACTACAGTGTTTGAGTTCATATTTAATGGAACATTACTAGTAAATTGGATATTTTTGGCTTAATTTTAAACATTTTAAAACTTTTTTTAATGATGCATGTTATTTTAAAAACACACGTGTGTTAAACTGTATCTGGTATTTTCAATACCTCAGTTTAGACCTGTCATTAAGGCATTAAGTTTAATACATTTTTGTCAAGACAGTCAGATGTGGATGATGCTAAATACAGGTGTGAACGAGGGCTAAACTTTTTGAGCTTGTCCACTGTAGACTTTTTAATTATTCATTATGATTATTATTAACAACGTAATAATTGTTATGGTTTAATAACCAATAACAAGTTGGTCAGGATGTCAACAGGGACACTCTTAGGAAGGGAAGTTTACTGTGTCATATATTTAACAAAAGATTAAAAGGGCCAAGATTAGCTTAACATAACAAAATATCCAATATTAGGTTAGTACTTTGTGTTTCAGTCAGGAATGTTTTAATTATGAATTATTTTTCCCACAGCATCGATACTTTAAAAAGGATGGATAACTGGATGTCTGGATGATGATCTCAGGCAGTAGTTCTTAAAGGGAAGAACCTGTATCTGTTTACTACAAGGGATATCTTTCCAGAAATTACCAACAACTATGCTGATTCTTCTTAGCCATGGCGTTCAAGGGTGAGTGTGTGCTCTCTCAAAGACTGTTTTCTATTATCAGAGGCCAGCTTAGCTGTATTGTGTTATAGATTTTATTTATTAGTTTACTTCTTGATGTTTGAAATTGTTCTAAAGAAATGGACCCTTTTCACGTTTCTGGGTTTCTATGTAGCGGAAAACATCATAGTTGGGTAAACTTAGAGCGCAGTGAATAGAAGAGTACAACAAATAATTTTTTCACAACCCTATTTGCTGAAATAATAAAAGAAAAAGTCCACAATGGTATTATCTTGACTTTCAGCTAAAGGAAAAAAGTGTGATACTAAATAACTGCAGCCAGAGAAGAGAATAACATCAAATTTACTCTCAGCCCCATAGATGCTGCATTAAAAACACCTTGCATAAGCGGTAATTCATTTTTTGTAAGATAATATAATACATACATGCATACATGTAAAAGTTCACACTATTTAAAAAAAAATCTAAATATTAAAAACTTTCAAGGATTTAAGCTGATGACTGTTAAACACGTCATAACAGTTATGTGAAAAGCTTCCATACCTTAATGTTCTGTACATGTTTTTATATTTTTGTTCTATTCCTGCTATGTACAAAAAAAAGTGGCTGTAACTATTTACACTTTGTTTGTTATTGTTTCTACTTATATTAGCTGTGGTAGGCGCAAAAAGGTTAGCAAAATTCAAAAACTTCCACATCATGGAAACAGAAAGTAAATACAATCTGTATTCAAGAGAAAACAAGTTATACTTTTCTTAACATGATCTGAGTTTCCATCCAAAACTGCAAATGTAACTTACATGGAAAATTAAAATAATGCATTAAAACATTTGCAAACAATCAGTTTCCATCAAATGAGTCGAAGAGAATAAAATCGCCACTTTGCAAACCTTCTTGCCTTAATCTTGTGTTTCTCTTTCTCACATTTACAGATATTGCATGAAGAGTCATTGGTGTCTGAGATCGAATGCAGTGCGAAAACTTCCACATCCAGGAAAGAAAAAGTAAGTGAATATAAAGAGCCCCCATTATGCATCATAAAGGGTCATATTTTGGTTGTGGGGGTCTCCAACAACAGACAAGGTCAAAAACACTTTCATTGTCTTATAATATGCATTTATTTTTACCTAATTATCCCTGCGACTCCCATATGATTTGTTCAGCGATTCATTTGTACCCAAACCCTTTGTGTAAAGCTAATCTGCGCTGATTGGTCTAATGACCCAGTCTGTCGCAATTGGTCGAGTGCATTCAGCATGAGATGAGAGAAACGACCACCATGACTATGAAGTAACACACAGTACATGTGTGCTTGCACAGTACAACACACAGAGTATATGTGTGAGCCCAATGCAGGAGTGCATTAAAGCAACGCAGTTAAACACCAGCATATTACTCTACTCTTAACCTTACCCCCAATTAATAACACCAGCATATTACTCTATTCTTAACCATACCGCAATTAATAACAATGACAGAATTAATCCACACAGTGGCAAAAGCTGAACTGTTTTGAAAATTGACAAACAGCAGACAGCAGAGGATCATGAGTTCAGAAATGCATTTAAATCCTTAAAGGAAGAAGCACGTGCCGCGTTTTCAGCGTAGTTTTGCAATATGTGAACAGCATCATAAAGATTTAACCTGAGAGATACAGTACAAGCACTGATCTATAATAGATACGTGATTACAAGCTGCACGGAGCGATTACAAGTTACAGCACACAATTAAACACATATTTTACAAACTCCTGAAAATGAGGCAGCAGTTTTAATTACACTTACATGTTATGATCTGGAGGAAGAAGACACTGGTCCATATAAACTGTGAAACCTACTGACAAAGTCTTATACATTAATAGTCTTTGACGATTCTTCATTTAATAACTGTATACGTTTTCACTTGTCTATCAATCTTCAGAAAAATGACAGGAACAAACACAGCACTAGGTTGGCTATACTGTGGTATTGTTGTGAAAATTAACTTTAAACATTAATTATTACAAATACATACAGCTGAACCTCTTAGGGATTGTAATCTTCACATCATGATCAATCCCATGATCCTCTGCGCTCTGCTAGTGTTTAAAGGGAAAAACGCGTTCACGTTTTACCAGATGCGGCGCCTCACATTTGGCGATGTATCAATGTCGATACGAGCAGGCTAAAGATTTGAACATGAGATGAATGGTGGTGGGATTATGATGTCACTTTATAGGCAAACCAGCAGTTCGCAAAATGCAAACTCACTTCTGGTTTTTGTCTACAGTGACATCATAGTTCCACCACTCTATAGGGCTGGGTTTGGTTATGTATTGCCTTTTTAGGCTCAATTTATATGTACATTCACTGCCTTTCTGAACCAATCTTGTGCCTTTCCTTTTATGTTTACAGGAGTTATGTGAAGAGTCATCAATGGCAATGATTGAATGTAGTTTGAAAATTTCCACGTCAGGGAAAAGAGAAAGTAAGTTGTAATAATTTAATTTCTTTCTGGATACAAGCCAGGTTTCCATCCAAAACTGCACATGTAACTTATGTGGAAAACTGAAATATTCCAAAAACATTTGTGAACAATAATCATTTGCATCAAGCTAAATAAAGACAATAAAATCGTCACTTTGCAAACCTTCTTGCCCCAATCTTGTGTTTCTCTGTCCCATATTTACAGGAATTGCATGAAGAGTCATTGCTGACTGAGATCAAATGCAGTGCGAAAACTTCCACATCAGGGAAAGAGAAAGTAAGTGAATTTAATTGAATTAAACTGAATTTCTTCTTGATGCTGACCATGTTAGAAGTAGGAGGTAGGGATGTTCCAATACTTTTTTCCTTCCTGATACTGATTCTTATACCTGAGCTCAGGGAATCGGCCAAACGCAAGTACTAAACCGATACCTGAGTGGGTATCTGTGGAAACAGTTGTGTATAATACCAGCCCTATTTAAATTGATAGAATAAATTTACGGTGTGCTTTAGACTTATCCATTAATTATTACAAATACATACAGTGAACTAGAGTGAAGTTTTACAATATAACTGTATTAAAACAGTGCAAAAAAGAAGCTTTGTATCATGTACAGTCTTAAGGCCTGTGCACACCTAGATGTTTTTTGCACGCAAAACGGCAGACGCAAAAGCATCATTTTTTTTAAAACGCCTCATGCTGGTTTTTTTTGTTTTGACGCATGGTGTCAAAACCTTCTCCACTAATCTTTGTATCTTAATATTCAGAAACTTCTTTTAAAAATAAAAGGCACTTCAGCTTTTACATTTCTTAAAGTGCAACAGTACCTTATGCTCAATCTAAATATACTCTTAGTATTTTAAGGGTATAGTATTTTAATTTGTGCAACCACTATGTAGTAAAATAAAATAAATATAACTTAGCAATATATGTGTTTCTGCTTAGGGATGCTTATTTCCATTAATTTTCCCAACCGACAACCGCCACTCATTAACTGAATATTGATCGCTAACCGATCAGATTAATATTAAATGATCATTTGATAATTAAAAAAAATTTATTTGTGTCTGTTTTGTGTCTGACACATCAAATAGGCCTTTTCCGTTTTAAAATATTGATTTATTTTAATATGCAAACAACAGCATAGAACATTAACAACAAAACATCATAAAATCTTCACGCACAAACTGTTTCCAACAGCAAAAACGAATAAACTAAATGAAAAGAATAAGATAAATAGACCTGTCCTAAATATTTTTTTCAGTTAAAATACAAATTTAGATTACAAAATGAAACACGGATTGAATCCCTTTTAAGAACCAGCATGCTGTTTATTTCCAATCATATGTTTCTTTTTTGGTTTTGGTTTTATTCAAGTGAAAATAGCAGGCTACCTCAAATCGTTTGCTTTACAGAAGTAATTAATTAATGCTCCTCTCTACTTCTTATATCACAACGTCTGTCAACATTTTTAGTAGAAGTCATTATTTTAAAGATTATGCCTTGGGCATCTGATTTGACCTCAGTTCTTGTGTGATTTTAGTTAAACTGTCCTCAGTAGCACAGAAATATCAGTATATCAATATAGGCTTTGCTGAAAGGCTGGTTATATTTTACCTGCAATGAGGTATAATAATGTTATTAGAGATTTTAAAGAAAATTTAGAAATTTATTAAGAAGGAAATACAGCCGAAGCTTAACAACAACAGATTCTATCATTGTCCTAGCGTATAGAATGCCCTCAAACAGTGAAGCCTGTAGTCTAGATGACAGCAAAGAATCAAGTTTTTTTTTTTTTTTTTAAATTAAGATTATTTTGTCTGTCAAATGAAGCTCTGTTCTTTACAGAAGCTTTAAACAGACGTGTGCTGTGGCTGCGGTGATGAGAGACAATATGGTGTATTAACTTTTATTTAAAGTATAGACTAGGCTACTATAGCATATAATAATTTTGTTTTTAACATATAGCCTAGGATTGCATTACTTTGCATACATTTTTTTATAGTTTATAAAGCTATAAAATGAAAGTCTCCATTTGGTGTGGAGTTATCATATGCTAAAACTAATAATCAGCATTTGTTTGATTTGTAGATTAGGCTATGCAGGCTATTTTAGAAATGGAAAAAAGTTTAGTTATTTGTTGATTGTATTTATGATGCTGCCGTGTGGAGTGTACTCAGAGGAAAGGAAAACCCCAACACTCCGACTTGTTTTCAGAGCACAGCACAGCACATTTCAGAAAGTTTTGCATTAGGGGCTTCTTTCTCCACTTGTGCAAATAAACAAAGGTGTTTATGATGCGGATCCAGGACAGAGGCAATCACCATTAGCGTTGGTGTGGCATCAACTTGTCTGTGTCAAACTGTGACAAGTCTTTTCACTCTTTTCATGCTTCTTTTATCAAAATACTGTACCTCTTTAGGCACGTGTGGTTGCACATATTATAATGCCCCCTAGTTAACAAATAGGCCTATGTGTTGCATATTTATGCAGCAAAACTTGAAAAATATCAAATAAAATAATAATACATTTTAATTGTTTAACTGATACCATAAATTGGTTAAAATGCATCCTTTTAGTTAACTGTTAAACAATTATGAACATCTCTAGTTTCCCTGCTGACCCCCATATTTGAACACATTTGTTGAATTGAGTGGTGGGACTATGATGTCACTTTGTAGGAAAACCAGTGGTCAGCATCTCACTGGTTCCCTTGACAAAAAGCCAATAGGCAAATGGAACTTGTGTGGAAAATTAAAATAATGCATTAAAATGTTTCAAACAACCACTGTTTCATTCAGGAGTCAAAGATAATAAAATAGTCACTTTGCAAATCTTCTTCCCTCAATCTTGTGTTTCTCTTTCTCACATTTACAGATATTGCATGAAGAGTCATTGGTGTCTGAGATCGAATGCAGTGCGAAAACTTCCACATCAGGGAAAGAAAAAGTAAGTGAATTTAATTTCCTCCTTGATGCTAACCATGTTAGAACCTTAAATCAGAAAAGGTTGCCACAGTATGGAAAATGCATATAAGAAAAAGTAGTGATTTCTAAATTTACTTTGACTTGTATTGCATTGCAGACAATCCAACAGACGTTATTTAATGTGTTGATAAACACGTATTCCAATGTTGGTTCTTGCAACATATTTAAAAAAAAGTTGTAACGGGAGCAGTTCAGGGCTGTCATCAGGTAAACTGGTTAAATAATGATGTGATGTCAACAGGTGATTGTGATTTATGATTTGGTACAAGAGCAGCATCCAATAAAAGGTCTAGTCCTTTAGGAGCAAAGATGGGCCGAGGATTACCAGTTTGCCAACAAATACGTGAGAAAATGACTGAAATGTTTATAAACAATGTTCCTCAGAGAAAGAGGAAGACAACCTTCCAGGCTATCAGCTGTTTAGAGCGGATCGCGACGAGGAAACGACGGGGAAATCGCGCGGTGGCGGGACGTGCTTTTACATCAATGAAAGGTGGTGTACAGATGTAACTCTTTTAAAGAAGATGTGCTGTCCAGATCTAGAAGCACTGTTTATTAACTGTAAGCCTTTCTACTCACCGCGTGAGTTCTGCTCGTTTGTCCTCGTCTCTGTTTACATTCCGCCGCACGCGCACGCGCGCCTGGCGATACAGAAACTAGCCGATCAGATCACGGAAATTGAGCGACAGCAGCCGGACTCTGTTTTAATCATTCTCGGGGATTTTAACAAAGCTAAACTATCCCATGATCTGCCAAAATATAGACAGCATGTTACATGTCCCACAAGAGACAGCAACATATTGGATCACTGCTATACCACAATAAAGGATGCATACCACTCTGTTCAACGAGCAGCTTTGGGACACTCTGACCACTGTTTAATCCATCTTATACCAACCTACAGACAGAAACTGAAAACAGCCAAACCTGTATTAAGATCTGTGAAAAGATGGACTAATGAAACAGAGCGGGATCTACAAGCCTGTTTCGACCTCACTGATTGGAGTGTTTTTGAGGAGGCTGCTAATGATCTTGATGAACTCACAGACACTGTAACATCTTATATTAGTTTCTGTGAAGATGTGTGCATCCCTACCAGGACTCAACTCACATACAACAATGACAAACCATGGTTCACTGTAAAACTCAGACAGCTACGTCAGGCCAAAGAGGCTGCTTACAGGAATGGGGAGAGGGCCTTGTATAAGCAAGCAAAGTACACCCTGGAAAGAGAGATTAGAGTCGCCAAAAAAAACTACTCTGAAAAACTAAGGAGTCAGTTCTCTTCCAGCGACTCAGCATCCGTGTGGAAAAGCTTAAGGAATATCACAAGTTACAAGCCACCAAGCCCCAGCACTGTAGACAATGAACAACTTGCTAACGACCTGAATGAGTTTTACTGCCGGTTTGAGAAAACCCCCCACACCCACCCTGAACTGCTCTTCACGCCACCATTAACACCTCCACCACCCCCCGCCTCCCCCATACCTGCAATTCAGTTTAATGAAGATGATGTGCGCCAGGTCTTCCGGAAACAAAAGAGGAGAAAAGCACCAGGCCCAGATTCTATAACACCAGCCTGTTTAAAATCCTGTGCTGATCAACTGGCCCCCATCTTCACCCTGATCTTCAACAGATCACTGGAGCTGTGTGAAGTGCCCTCCTGCCTCAAACGCTCCATTATCATACCCATCCCAAAGAAACCCAAACTTACAGGACTAAATGACTACAGACCGGTGGCGCTAACATCTGTGGTCATGAAGTCGTTTGAAAAGCTGGTGCTGGCCCACCTGAAGGACATAACTGAACCCTCACTGGACTCTCTTCAGTTTGCCTACAGAGCAAACCGGTCTGTGGATGATGCAGTCAATATGGGACTGCATTATGTTCTGCAACACCTAGACAGACCAGGGACCTATGCGAGGATCTTGTTTGTTGACTTCAGCTCAGCTTTTAACACCATCATCCCAAAACTTCTCCTGCCCAAATTAACTCTGCTCTCCGTGCCCACCTCTGTCTGTCAGTGGATCAACAGCTTTCTAACAGACAGGCAGCAACTGGTCAAGCTGGGCAAATCCTCATCCAGAACCCGCACAATCAGCACTGGCGCCCCCCAGGGGTGTGTCCTCTCCCCTCTGCTCTTCTCTCTGTACACGAATGACTGCACCTCAAAGGACCCCTCTGTCAAGCTCCTAAAGTTTGCAGACGACACCACGCTTATCGGCCTCATTCAGGACGGTGACGAGTCTGCTTACAGGCAGGAGGTTCAGGAGCTGGCTCTCTGGTGCAGTCACAACAACCTGGAGCTGAACACGCTCAAAACAGTGGAGATGATAGTGGACTTCAGGAGAAACCCCCCTGCTCTCCCCTCGCTGAGCATCATGGACAGCACTGTGGCTGCAGTGGAGTCATTCAGGTTCCTGGGCACCACCATCTCTCAGGACCTGAAGTGGGACAGTCACATTGACTCCATTGTCAAAAAAGCCCAACAAAGGCTGTACTTTCTTCGTCAGCTGAGGAAGTTCAACCTGCCAAAGGAGCTGCTGAAACAGTTCTACACCTCCATCATTGAATCAGTCATCTGCACTTCAATAACTGTCTGGTTTAGCTCAGCTACCAAATCTGACCTCAGAAGACTACGTCGAATAGTTCGGACTGCTGAGCGAATCATTGGTACAACCCTCCCTACTCTTCAAGAACTGTACTTATCCAGAGCGAGCAGAAGGGCGGCCAAAATCACTCTGGACCCCTCACACCCAGCACACTGCCTCTTTGAACTGTTACCTTCTGGTCGACGCTACAGAGCACTGCGCACCAGAACAGCCCGACACAGAAACAGTTTCTTCCCTCAGGCGATCCATCTCATGAACACTTGATGATAATAATCGTGGAACCAACACCACTACTGCTGTACACTCTTACACACACATACACTTATTTAACAACACACTTTACATGCCATTTGCACATAACAAATACACTTGTTACACACACATACACTTATTTAACAACACACTTTACATGCCAATTTGCACATAACAGCTGCACATATAATGTTGTATATAGTAATACACCTGTACATACACTTGTCCATTTGTATATTTGCATTTAACACTTACTTCTATTTTTTTGAATATATTTATTATCTGTTTTTTGTCCTGTCTCTGTAATTCTGTTGCACTGTGGAAGCTCTGTCACGAAAACAAATTCCTCGTATGTTTGTACATACCTGGCAATAAAGCTCTTTCTGATTCTGATTCTGATTCTGATGTGGATATTTCACCTTCAGCAGTGCAGAACATCATTAAAAGATTTTAGGAACCTTGAGGATTTTCATTGTGTAAAGGACAAGAGCGCAAGCCTGAGCTGAACAACCGTGATCTCCGACCCCTCAGGAGGCGCTGCATCAGGAATCTTCATTCATCTATAAACCTGATCACCACATGGGCTCAGGACTACTGCGGTAAACCTGTCAAGCACCACAATACAGGGTTACATGCACAAACGCCAGTCAAATCTGTACTGTGCCAAAAGGAAGCCCTATGTTAACAGTGTTCAGAAGTGCCGTGCACACGGTGGAGGCATCTGGAATGGACCATCACACAGTGGAAACATGCACTGTGGTCAGATGATTCTGTGTTTCAGGTATTTTGGGGGAGAAATGGACACCGTGTGCTCCGGTCCAAAGAAGAAAAGTATCATCCAGACTGTTACCAGCAACAAGTCCAGAAGCCAGGGTCTGTCATGGTCTGGGGTTGTGTCGGTAACTTGCCCTTCTGTTATGGTCCATTAATGCTGAACAGCACAGAGAGATTCTGGAGCACAAATGCTGCCTTCTTCTCCAGGGACGCCCATGCTGATTTCAACAAGACAATGCAGAACCACTTTCAGCACACATTACAGAGTCCTGCCGTGAAGGAAGAGGAGACTGCTGCCGGACTGGCCTGCCTGCAGTCCCCACCTGTCTCTAATAGAGAATGTGTGGCGCATTTTGAAGCCCAAAATGCATCAACAAAGACCCTGTACTGTTGCACACTTTAAGACTTGTTTGCAGGAATAACAGTAGAAAATGACACCTGAAACACTTCATCACTTGGTGTCTTCAGTCCCTAAACATCTTTTTAAGTGTTGTAAACAGTAATGACAACATTACAAAGTGGTAAAAGCGATGCTGCGAAACCTTTTTTGTAATGTGTTGCAGGAACAAAATTGGAATACATGAGGAAAATCATGAGCAGCACATTAAATAACGTTTGTTGTATTGTCTGCTACGAAATACAAGTTATAGTAAATTTAGCAATTTCCATACAGTCCCAACTGTTTCTGATTTGTGGTTGTAGAAGGAGGGTTGACCATCATTGTAGGCAGTTTTTTCTGGGCTGTTTTCTCAAAATTGTTGTTGTGATGACTCTCTTTGAGTAAAATATAACCCTCTTTATAAATTGATAATAATGTCTAGTGTATTGGGGGATGGGCATGACATGGACATGAAATGTAGGGACATTTTGGCCTTGTGAGGACCCCCATATTTTACACAATTGATGAATAGAGTTTGGTTGGTTATGTGTTGGCTTTTTAGGCTCAGATAACAAATTAAATGAAATTGTAGTTGTTGTCCATGAATTTTTAATTCATTTGCTGTTCCCTAACACCTAAAATTGGCCAGGTAATATTAGTTCATTAGTTAAGTGTAGTAATTACTTGGCAAGATTTCTGACCCAATCTTGTGCCTTTCCTTTTCATATTTACAGGAACTATGTGAAGAATCATCAATAGAAACATCCACACCAGGGAAAGAGACAGTAAGTGATTTTAATTTCCTTCTTAATATAAGCAGAGTTTCCATCCAAAACTGCAAATATAACTTATTGCAAACAAAATAGTTTCCTCTTTGACAATGACAATGTTAGATGTAGAAGGATTGAGTGCCATTTTAGACTATTTGTCCTGGGCTGTTATCTCAAAAACGTTGTTGTGAAAACTCTCTTCGAGTAATATAGACCCCTTTCCATTAGGGATATCAATTTCCACAAAACAATGTGATCCATGATCATTTAAATTGGCGCTAAATTATTAAATAATCATTAATCACCACTCCATAAAAACAATAGATAAAGTTTTAAATGATTTGAAATATTAAACAAATCACCCAAGCACTTTCCATTTGAAGACTTACAGTAATTAATAGCTTAGTCCTTATAAACAGTCCGTTTATAAAATACATAATGAATTTAGGTTACTGAAGAATAAAACCACTATGCAATATCCTCTTTGCATAATGATTACAGCGAAATAAGCTAAGTGCTTATTTTATATATAAACTATAA
>CAIGQQ010014147.1:0-13971 GCA_903798035.1 Danio albolineatus
TTTTAATTTTAATTGTTGCCTTATGTTAGGTCAGACCTATTATATGGTTGTTATAGCCTATAATTTAAATTGTTACAACTGTAATTGCATTTTGTATTGCATTATTATTACTATATGCAAATAAAACTAAATGCTATAGCTTAAAGGATAGTTCACTCAAAAATGAAAAATCTGTCATCACTTAATCACCTTACACTTCACAAAATTTGGATTAATTTCTTTCTGCTGTTGAACACAAAACATGTAACCAATAACAGTTGTTTTTCCTACAATGGATACTGGTATTCATCTTTCTTTAAAATATCTTCTTCCTATAGATATAGGGAATATCTTTGTGTTTAAAAGAAGAAAGAATTTATAAAGGCTTACAAACACTTGAGGATGAGAAAATACACTGTAAATTTATATATGTTAATTAACAGTTTCTGTATTTTGGGTTTATTTACAGTTGTGAATTGCATTATGGAATCTGGATCTCTGCTCTGTTGACATTTAAAAATAAAAAACAAGAATCACAAAATATAGAAAACTGCTAATTTACTGATTTTTTTGTATTGTGTACATTTTCATCTTTGAGTGAACTATGCATGAAATGAATATACCTTTTTCACCAGGTCTCATATCTCATAATTGTGAATTTAAGGCTATTTATCACCTTGCAGCTTAATGTTCCAATTAATTTGTGGTCTTTAAAAGGCAATTTTACCTTGAGCAGTGCTCAGTAGTCAGAATGGCCCAGGGCCAGCATGAGAGATGCTCAGGACAGTTTGTCACTTAAGTTTAAAATTTGCGTCTGAACCTTTTTCAAAATGCATGCAAATGTGATGCAGTGTACAACTGAGAAGCAGCTAGACTGACAAAAATAAGTGTTCGGATAGAAAAAACAGGAGAATGAGAGGATGATGATTGCACATGCAAAAGACACACATTATTACCACTCACGAGGGCTTGTGCTGCACACACGTTTAAAAAGAGCTTGTGGGCCACCAATTCCTCATGCGTAGATCTGTTGTCCTCTTGTGGAAGCAAACTAAGAAAGAAAAAAGTAAACATAATAGGTTGTTTGCACATGATGTTATTGAAGACATGGAAAATTCAGATGGAGGGCAGGAAGTGATTCTTCTACTCAGGAATCGCTATCAGAACATAATTTTTTTTTTCAAATCAGCCAAAAATGAGAAATACTGAAGTTTTTGTAGAGTTCCAAAAGTTTTTGTTCATAAAAAGGAACATTTTAAGAAACTGTCTGAAAAAAATGGGAGTAAAGGTGGCTTTCTAATAAACATTTTCTCAATTCATTGTTTGAGAGCAGTAATAAAGATATATTATATATATTTATTCCATCAGAATAAAGTAAACAGCTGTAATGAGATGTGCAGCAGCATTGGATGTTTGTGGCTGGTTCATCAACAGAATAAAAAAGAAATGCTACCCTTGCGAGCAAAACTAGACTTTTGTTATTGTGGAGCACTAGTGTTTACCCCTCTAATGTAGGGTACATGTTTTTTTTTTGTTGTTGTTGTTTATAAGGAAGTCTAAAAGATAACATTATTCACATAAAAAAGAGATATATGTATATTTATACCACAAACTCCAATAAATACTGTAGTGTAAATGGCGTTGTATTATGATAGTCTATAATTTTAGTGTAGAAAACTGTATAGTCTATTGGATAATTGTTTATTACTACAGTTGTGTTGCATCACGGCAACCATATAATTACTACAACAGTGTAATTCAAGCAATTGGCTATAGTATTGTTCAAAAACATTATAGTTTTTACTATAGGTTTTTTTCATGTGAGTAGCTTATAGTATTTACTGCCTAAATGGTAGGAAAATATATTTTAGTTCAGTAGAAAACTCTGTCCTGTTCATAACATCTCTATTAATTTTACCTTTGTAATATGGTATGAATTGAAAAAATACAGACTTTATTTTATACCTCCTATTTATTTTTGCTTACTTCCTGCTCTCCACCTTAATTTCACACCAGGCCAGTAAAAAAATCCTTAGTGTTGAGCCCTGTTGAGTAATTCTCATTCTAATTAAAACTGAAATGTGCATCATGTTGTGACAATTACTTTTTTGTAAAAATAAAAATGTATTTAATACAACCATAAAGATGGCTTAAACATTGTCAGTACACTGTACTGTAAGCACAACCAGTTGTTAGGTGTTTGTGAGAGAGGGAGAAAAAAAACATTGAGTCATGGGGGCTGTTTTGCTCCAATAATACCTTCAGAGAACATGTATAGTCAGTGATCCATACATAAGCAGTGAGATTAGTGTGGTGTAGGCAGAACTGGAATAGACGTCTATCCAGGCTGACACAGGTTAAAGATCTTGATGTCTTCAACTGGAGATTCCAGAGAAACTGCCACTTGAAAAAAATTAAGAAGAAAAAAAAAACATGTTACTCAGTAGGAAATCTCACCTGGTATCTACTATTACAAAGTACATTTCCAAGATAAATTTTAAGTTCAATCCACAGTATCGGTACCATAAAATTGCCACAGTTTTTAACTCCTCACTCAGAATATTATTAGGTTAACATGGTATTTTGTGAGAAATTCAATGATCTTGTTTGGTTTTCATTTTCTTGTGAAATTCTAAAAAGCTTAATTTTAGTAAACTGCAGTAACCTCAATCAAGAAAGGAGCATATAGACAAATTAATTTTAATAAACAGGAAAATATAAACATACACACCAGAACATAGCACAACAATCTGAAAAAAAACACAACCAAGCATGGTTTGTGAACAAAGGAAATCAGGAACAGAACCAACGTAAATACAAACTAACTTGACTGGCGACAGATGGAGTGGGCAACTTACGAAACTGCACAGCTTTTCTCATTCAATGCTGTGGAGAGTCTCCGGCGTGGAGTTCATCACTAAATGTAGAAAGACATATAGCAACAAAACAGTGAACCGACAGCGATTCATTTCGTTAGCATTATAACGTGTTATAAATATCGTTTAACGTTAGATCGATGATACGTAATGTTATATGCTAACCGTTTCTCATAACGTTAACTTAGCCGATAGCCGGAGCAGTTTTTTAGGTTCATGCCAAGTCGATTTGACAGATCATCTTACATTTTTACACAGGTTTAAAAGCAATGAAATCATAAAGTAACGTTAATTGTGTTGAAATCGCCAATTAAATAACCAAAAACAGCTTTTCTTTTACCTTCATAGCTTAGCTGCTGTCAATGGCTTGGGTATCTGCAGGGCGGCATTTAGGCTTACTAAAAACGTATAGGAAGTGGTAAAGTGTTAATTTATACATCTTAAGTTACATTTAACACAATTTTTTTGGGAAAGGGACAAATAAAACACGTGAAACGTCGAATATAACTTACTTACCTTTAGTTTACCGGTCCGTCCGTTGCCTCGTCCGTTATTGATTCAAATGATGAGCACGCGCAAGAACCGACTCCGACTCCTCCGATCAAGTTTCAACATCGAACCGATGTTATGATTTCGACCAGATGCGTCGGGTAGGCTATGTTGAAGAGTCAACTTCATTTCGACATTGAATCAATGTTTTATTCTCGATGTAATAACCTTCCGACGTACCGACCAAATAAAGAACGTTGATTCAATGTCGAAATTTGATCGACGACTGATACTGACGCTTATAACCAAGAATCAACATTGATTCAATGTCGGCTTGCTATCTGGGGTGTTAGCTAATGCGGGACCAGCCGTGGACAATCATAAGCATGTGATCCTCTCGAAAGTAGTTTGTAAATAAACTTCACGTGAATGAACAGCCAAACTACATGAACAAGCTGCCGTTTTGAATATTTCACAATAGTGTTTTCACAATAGTGTTTGTGTGGACAAGGACTCAATTTTTAAGACTCTGATCTCCCTTGTGAAGCTTCATGTGAGCGCTGAGGCTTTTTTTATGTTTAAAGTCCTTTCCACACTCACTGCATCTAAAACGTTCCTCTACTGAGTGAGTCTTCATGTGTTGCTTAATGTAGTCTTTGCGTGTGAGATTCTTTCCACACTGATCACACGTGAACACTATGGTTCCAGTGTGACCATTCATGTGGTTCATGAGGCTAGCTTTAGTTGTGAAGTTCTTTCCACAGTGAGCACATGTGAACACTATGGTTCCAGTGTGACCATTCGTGTGGTTCATAAGGCTAGCTTTGGTTGTGAAGCTCTTTCCACACTGAGCACATGCAAACGGCTTCTCTCCGGTGTGACTTATCATGTGGTGTTTGAGTGTGTGAGTATATGGGAAACTTTTACCACACTCTGTGCATGTGTAAGGTTTCTCTCCAGTGTGAATCCTCATGTGGGTGTTAAGGTTTTGTTTTTGAGAAAAACTTTTCCCACACTGTGTGCAAGTAAAAATTCTCTCTCCAGTGTGAGTTCTCATGTGAACTTCAAGGTGGCCATTTCGATTAAAACTCTTTCCACACTGAGGGCAAGAGTAAGGCTTCTCCCCAGTGTGAATTATCATGTGCGCTGCCAAGTTTGCTGTTTTATAGAAGCTTTTTCCACACTGTTGGCATGTGTACGGCCTCTCCCCAGTGTGAAGTCTCATGTGGACTGTTAGGTTTGCTGCATAATAGAAGCTTTTTCCACACTGTTTGCATGTGTGCCGGCTCTCTCCTGTGTGAATTCTCATGTGCACATTTAAGTTTCCTTTTTTATAGAAGCTTTTTCCACACTGTTCGCAGGTGTTACGTTTCTCCCCAGTGTGAACATCAAGGTTTGGCTTTTGACTGAAACTCTTTTTACACTGTTTACTGCTGAAATTACACGTAGACTTGGCTTTCCGAGGTCTTCCGCGTGATAAAGTCTTTTTAGTCAGTGTGGGTTTTCCATCAGTCATTATGTCCTGGTGTTTCTCTTCCATTTCATTCCATTGATGAGTCTCTTCTTTCAGCACCATCAGGTCTTAAAAAGAAAAAAGTTAACTTTAGTATGAAGAATGACAAAAGAATGACAACAGACATGGGTACAAGTAACGAAAGAAACTAATTCCTGTCTTTCAGTGAGTGCTGATGTGCGTTTAGGAGAACTAGGCAGCACACTCAGGGCTGCAGGATGGATTTAATTTAGTATTCTTATTATTAAAATATATCTGAATAAGGATCAAATGACTGAGTTGGTCTTTGAGAATGAAAATCAACCTGTTTGTTCCTGTGGATCTTCATGTTTGACTCTGAATGTTTCTTCAATCTTCACATCTTCACTCTCCTCTTTAATAAACGCCATCTTTATAACAGTGTGGAGATCAGTCGCTTCAACAGGAGTTTTTCTCTGCGTTTGGACACTTTATCCTGTTTAAAATGAACAAAACAATAAAAATGTTCTGTTTAAAATAAATAAAACAATGAACAGAAACAAAATAACTTCTCTTCAACACTTGCTTCAGCAGTTTCTTTATATGAGAGTAATTAACAAACAGAAATCAGGTAAGTCCGAGCAAGAAACAACTGCCACAAATGAGCTGATCAAAACTAGTTCTCCATGAATTATATATAGTGATGTTTACTTAGAATGGAATGACATTATGCTGTTTAATAAATGAAACCTTCATTAAAACACTTATTACACATTTCTGGTACTTTATTCCAACAATAGCCCTCAATACAGCTGCACATATAATGTTGTAAATAGTAATACACCTGTACATACACTTGTCCATTTGTATATTTGCATTTAACACTTACTTCTATTTTTTTGAATATATTTATTATCTGTTTCTTGTCGTGTCTCTGTAATTCTGTTGCACTGTAGAAGCTCTGTCACGAAAACAAATTCCTCGTATGTGTGAACATACCTGGCAATAAAGCCCTTTCTGATACTGTGAGTAAAATTGTACTATGTTGTTTAAAGGGTTAAAACAATATTTTTAACTACATGTACATGATTTAGAATCAGATGAAAAAAACGAAACATTAATAAATCGGTTTATTTCATGTAAACGCTTTAAAACAAACCTTTTTCCAGTCGAATCACAGCGCGGGGGCGGCGCAGCCTTATGACGTCACACATCACGCTAAATTAAAAGTCTTTGTTTCGCTTTTTATTGCCACTTACTGTTGCAGTCATGACTTATTGATACATTTCTCCCTCGTTTTCCACTATACACCATATCTGGTCTCTCCCTCTCTCTCTCTCTCTCTGTCTCACACTAACAGATATTCAGTATTTGAAGTTAATCAAACCTTTAATGTAATTTTTAAGACAATTTTGAAAAACATTTTTAATCCACTTCATTATGACTTGCATGTCTAAAACACAATACTTCCTTTTAATATCTGAGTCCAAATCTCATCCTCCTAATTATGACCTCTTCATTCCTTTTTCTACAACTTTGTAATTAGTTTCATATGAATTGTTGTCTCTTATCTGTATTTCACGCTTCCTGCCATTCTTTAGCAATATCTTCAGTAATAATATTTAACTTTACCTTTACTTACAGAAGCATTAAAAGGGTAGTTCACATAAAAAAATAGAATTCTGTCATTTACTCATCCTCTACTTGTTCCAAACCGGTTTCTTCGACTGAATGCAAATGAAGATATACTAAAGGGGTAAAAAAACAGCCACTATATGGTTCAATGGTTCCAGGGCTGGACTGGGACAAAAAAAACGTCCCTGGCATTTTGGGCTAGAGCAGCCCACTGCATACAATCAAAATGCTACCCATCTGTCCACACCCATATGTTTATCAACTCCTATTCTATAAAAACACAAAAGCCATACACACAAGTCTTCACACACGTAATCAACATTTTGTTCCAGTTCCTGCCTGAGTGCTTGAGTCTGTAAAGTGATTTGAATTTACACACCAGTTTCTCTTTTCTTTCAGACTTCACCTCATAACCCTCTGGCTGTTCTATATAAATGTCACACTCTATTGGTGCTCTATTGGTGCTATATGCTGCTTTAACATCCATCTGGTGAACAATCAGATTTTCTTGTACAGATATTAGCATTAACACTCTTACACTAGTCATGTCAGCAGTTGCAGGAAAAGTCTCCTCATTGTCACCCTTTTCCTGACTGTACCCTTTGGCAACATAGCGTGCATTGTATTTGTCAGACCCATCATTATTTGTCTTAATGCACACACACACTGTGACAAAGGAGTTTGTCACTGGCCTGCGGCAGCGCTGTACACCCACGAATCCACGCGCACACACATAACTTACCTTCACTTCACCAGCCGATCTACCGGGTGCACACGGGAGATTGTGCTGTAATGAAACACATACACACAAACACATCATACACACTATCACTCCATATACATATTCTAACACACCATACACTACATCGCATACATTTGTCTTACCTGTGTGTCCGTTTGTGTTTGTTCGTCTCGTTGCGTCTGTCTTCCGGGTTGCGCAATAGCGGCTACGGGAGGCAAAAGGGTCATGCGCAGCATTTTATGCACAGTGGTGCGCTGCGCGTGCGCAAAGTGGTCGGCACCCGGAGGAGACTGTGTTTTATGTGGGGGATGATGAGACTGGGGGAAAAGATAAAAAGGGGTTTAAAGATCTTTTAAAAAGTATCTTTTGTTTAATGTTTGTATGTTGATGTGAATATACAACTGAAGTGTGTATTTGACAAAAAAGGGAAACTTGCCTGAAGGATGTTTTATCTAGAAACATTTTAACTACTTACCTTCGATATGGTTTAAGCCATAGTGGGCGGAGTCACTCACTATAAATAGAGTGACTCGCGTTCAGTTCAGTGTAGTGATGGGAAGTTCGGATCATTTTACTGACTCGGATCTTTAAGTCTCGTTCATCGAGATGAACGAATCTTTTTTCGAGTCATTTCGTTCATTTCGTTCAATTTGCCAATATATTATTAAACTGTTACGAATTGCTTCCAAACACATGTACAACTAGCCCAAATGTTGATCACACTACAAACAAGTCATAAATAGAATGCTATAAGAGAAAATAATCATTCACTGTTTGCCTGCTCTTTTGTCTATGAAGATATTTTTGCCTCTTTGCTCAGCTCACCTCTTCATGTCTTCAAATTTCAGTGGTTCGTTCACGTCACACGGACAGTCCATATAATCTCAACCAATGTACACAGTCTGAGCCGAAAGGAGCCATGACTAGTTCACCTTTCGAGTCTTCTGGTTCGTTCATCACGTGACAAAATGTAAAGAGACATGACTCAGACCGAGGACTCGGGAGGTGAACGGTTCAAATCTCTTTCCGGCTCTAAATGCATACGATTGGCTTCTGTGTATTTCACGTGTTGAACGACTCGGACCGAGGACTCGTGAGGTGAACAGATCAAATCTGTTTCCGGCTCTAAACGCATATGATTGGCTTTTGTCTTTCGTGTGATGAATGAATTAAAAGACTTGAAAAATGAACGAAACCTGCACATCTGTGCGCAATCTGCGCATGCGCGGATGAACGAATCACTCCCTGAGAGGACTTGTCGTTCCCGAGTCATATTAAAGATTCGTTCAAAATGAACGAATCGTTCAAGAACGACCCATCACTAGTTCAGTGTGGGAGTCGTAGGAGTTAGAGGTGTGAGTAGTGGTGAAAGGTTGGTTGGAAAGTCTGGAAAGCGAAAATTTTGTATATATTTATTTTGTTACTTTACTACATTTTTTTTGTGTTTGTTTTGTTGTTTGTTTATTTTTGTATATATATATTTTGATTATTTTGGGATTTTTGGACTGGACACTTTTTGTTGCACTGTAAATAAACTCACCTTTGCACCATAGTGCTACGTCGGCTGAGCCATCATTTATATTGTTTCTTGCTACACACGAACCCTAACAACGCCTCTGTGTGACACACACGTTTAGACTTTATACATTTTATAATGTTGCATTCAGATGTTATTTAAGTGTAAATTCAGAATGTGCAACTTACCTTCTCAGTCTTTAGTGAAGAAGTAGGATGAGAAACGGCCTCAGTAGGCTTTTCTTTGTATGTTGTTGTTGGTTAATAACCCCCGTGTGGGAATCTACAACTGTAGTTTGTCCTCCAAAGTTGTTCTCTTTACTCAGCAAAATAAGCCAATGAAGATTCTGTCAGGAACCCAGAATATACAACCCTGCCGAGCTACTGGATCTGGAATGTGATTGGATAAGACTCAATTGGCCTCCATTAATGCTGGCATAAAGATAAAAATGAGCGGTGGGGGAGCAGTGAAGACTCAAGACACATTACTGTGGGGAGGGAGAAGTTCAGCAGCTTTACAAACCATAGTTTACAGAGAAATAATGATGTACTGGGAAAATAAGTTGACTTTAGCATCATCATTTGTTTTGTTGCTGCTGTTGTTGTGTTGTCCCAGATAGCACGCATACAATGGGCCGACGTCGGCCGGAGAGCGAAACGTCGGTCCCTTTAATTCTAACGTCTACAAATGGTCGGCCAAACATAGGCATGATAATTCGGTCGTGTGTTATATTGCCCCGGCTTATCAAACGTCGGCTCTGCGGCGGCTCACGACGAGAGGCCGATGAAGCACTTCATAATCTCTTTATCTCTCATGCCCATGAAAATAATCCGGCAACATATCTTGATTTAGAAGTAAGTTTTCGCGACCACATAATGTCTGTTGCGTTGGTCGTCCGGTTTTATTATGGCTTTTGCTAAAATATTTTTTCCAGTGTAAGTTAGGCAAGGCAAGGCAAGTTTATTTATATAGCACATTTCATACACAGTGGCAATTCAAAGTGCTTTACATAAACAGGAATAAAATTGAAGTATAAGAAAATAAAAACAAATAATAAAAAACAGATAAAAACAGATTAAAATGAGTTAAGACAAGTTATAAAAGAATGAAAAGAAACGAAAGACACAATAGTGCGATCTGTCGGACGTAGCACAGTGCTCATTCAGTAAAGGCACAGCTAAACAGATGTGTTTTCAGTCTTGATTTGAATGTGCCTAATGTTGGAGCACATCTGATCATTTCTGGAAGCTGATTCCAGCAGCGAGGGGCGTAATAGCTGAAAGCAGATTCTCCCTGCTTTGACTGAACTCTTGGAATTTCTAGTTTATGTGATCCTAATGATCTGAGTGATCTGGTAGGTTTGTATTCAGTCAGCATATCTGTAATGTACTGAGGTCCTAGGCCATTTAGTGATTTATAGACAAGTAATAATACTTTAAAATCTATTCTGAATGTAACTGGAAGCCAGTGTAAGGATCTGAGGACAGGTGTGATGTGCTCTGATTTCCTGGTTCTGGTCAGAATCCTGGCCGCAGCGTTCTGGATGAGCTGCAACTGCCTGACTGTCTTTTTGGGAAGGCCAGTGAGGAGCCCATTACAGTGATCCACCCTGCTGCTGATAAAAGCATGAACAAGTTTCTCTAAGTCTTCACTGGAAACAAAACATCTAATTCTTGCAATGTTTTTGAGATGATAGTATGCTGATTTAGTTACTGCTTTGACATGACTGTTGAAACTCAGATCTGACTCCAGAGTCACACCAAGATTCTTGACCTTATTTTTTGTTGTATGACCCTTTGGGCCAAGGTACGCATTCACCTTGAGAACCTCATCTCTGTTCCCAAACGCAATGACTTCAGTTTTCTCTTTGTTTAACTGAAGGAAGTTTTGGCACATCCAATTGTTAATGTCATCAATGCATTGGCAGAGGGTGTCAATGGGGCTGTAGTCATTAGGCAGTAAGGCTATGTAGATCTGAGTGTCATCAGCATAGCTGTGGTAGGAGATTTGGTTCTTTCTCATTATTTGGCTCAGAGGGAGCATATAAAGGTTGAACAGGAGAGGTGCCAGAATTGAGCCTTGTGGGACTCCACATGTCATGGGTGTCCACCTCGACCTATGGTCACCTATACTGACATAGTAACCTCTCCCTTCAAGGTACGATCCGAACCATTTGAGGACCGTCCCAGACAGCCCAACCCAGTGTTCCAGCCTATCCAGAAGTATGCTGTGATCGACAGTGTCAAATGCAGCACTGAGATCCAGCAATACCAGCACTGTTAGTTTGCCTGAATCTGTATTTAGGCGGATATCATTGATTATCTTTATAAGGGCGCTCTCTGTACTGTAATATGCTCTGAAACCAGATTGAAAATTGTCTAAACACCCCTTCAAGCTTAAGAATCTGTTAATCTGGTTAAAAACAACTTTTTCAATGATTTTGCCAATGAAAGGGAGATTTGAGATTGGCCTGTAATTGCTCAGTAGGGTGTTATCCAGGTTGCTCTTTTTCAAGAGGGGTTTAACAACTGCAGTTTTAAGTGAGTTTGGAAAAATCCCTGAGAGAAGTGAAGCATTCACCACTTTCAGAAGATCCATTTCTAGACAGTTAAACACAGTTTTGAAGAATGATGTGGGGAGCGTGTCAAGATCGCAGGTTGATGTTCTCATAATTTGCACAATCTCTTCTAAGATTTTACCATCAATTTCCATGAAATCAGACATAATGTCTGATTTCTTAAGTTGAGGTTGAGCTTGTCTGACGTCGACACAACTTGGCTGATTGGATAAGCTGATTGTCTTTCTGATATTATTGATCTTATCAGTAAAGAAATGAGCAAACTCATTACATTTGCTTTCAGAGAGTAGTTCACTAGGAATCCTACTGGGGGGGTTTGTGAGTCTCTCTACCGTTGCAAAGAGGGTACGGGTGTGATCTTTATTGCTGTTTATAAGGCTTGAAAAGAAAGTCTGCCTAGCAGTGTTTAGTTCCACATTAAAAGCATGGAGACTGTCTTTATAGATATTGTAATGGACTACTAGTTTCGTCTTCCTCCACATTCGCTCAGCTTTTCTGCATTGTCTTTTCATCTTCTTTACAGATGCTGACCTTGTCCAAGGTCCTTTCTGTCTGCCAGTTCTCTTCCTGACTTTAACAGGAGCAATGTCATCTATGACATTCTTAACTTTAGAGTTAAACAAATCAAGGAGAGAATGGACAGAGTCTGCAGATATGCTTGGTGTTAGTGATATGGCCTTCATAAACTGCTCACTAGTGTTCTCATTTATGCATCTCTTTCTGACAGAGACAGATCTGTCTTCAATGGCTGGAGTGATCAATACATCAAAGAAAATACAGAAATGATCAGATAGTGCCACATCCTTAACAACAGTTGATGAAATGTGTAAACCCTTAGTTATAAGTAGATCAAGAGTGTGTCCACGATTGTGTGTGGGTCCTTGAACATGCTGAGTCAGATCAAAAGTGTTAAAAACAGTCATGAGTTCTTTTGTAGCATTGACTTCTGGATTATCAATGTGAATATTAAAATCCCCAGCAATAGTAAAACAGTCAAATTCAGAGGTTACTATTGATAACAGCTCTGTAAAATCATCAATAAAAGCTGGAGAATATTTTGGAGGTCTGTAGATAATGATCAGTAAAATGCGTGGAGCACCCTTTAGTGCTATACTCAGATATTCAAAGGACAAATAATCACCAAATGACACTTGTTTACACTCATAGACATCTTTAAACAGGGCAGCGATGCCTCCACCTCTCCTATTAACTCTGCAAACACTCAAATAATCAAAGTTTAAGGGAGCTGCTTCATTCAGGACTGCTGCATTACAACTGTCATCGAGCCAAGTTTCATTTAAAAGCATAAAATCAAGACAATTTGTGCTGATAAAATCATTGAGTAAAAGTGACTTATTGTTAAGTGATCGGATGTTTAAAAGTGCTAACTTAACAGTTTTAGCTGTTTTCCCTACAGTAGTCTCAGATCTACATTTAATCGACACCAGATTTGAATGATTTGCTATATGGCTTGAAGAGGCCTTTGGTTTTCTGTCTCGTAATAAAACACATATCTGCGTAGAGAAAGCTACAGGCACACAGGGTTCCTGCTTGTTCTGTAAACATTTGATAAAGATATTGTTATCTAAGCAGGCACCCGACATACATCACTGTTCACCAGCTGAAGATGGGGAGCTGTTTGAGCCCTGGTGGTGTGATCGGAGGGTTCTTCCGGAGGGTGGTTGTGGAGCACGCCACTTTTTGGGTGATAACTGGGGGCTTGCGGCAAAGGAGTGTGAAAGTTTAGTTCCAGCAAACACCAGTTCCTCCATCTTTTTAGAAAAGTCCAAGAGAGGCGAGCAAGGTGACAGTAAGAGCGTGTCTGGTGACAGAGGTGGCAGAGGTTGTGGGTCTGGAGATTCTGGCTGCTGAAATATATTTTCCTGGCTGTTTTCCTGAGGATCATTGTTGAACGCTGAGACTTGCTGCTGGTCGGATGGATCACAGTCAGTCTGTGTTGGGCTCAGTGTGATGGGCGCAGGCGGCAGTGTATTAACTGCTCATTAGTAGTCATAAAGTATGATCTTATTGTGTATCCCTAACACTCCCCAAACCTAAACCCACCTTCTACCTCACTAACTATTAATAAACCGCTGATTGGTTTGTTAATACCATCAATTGTGGCCTAAAGTCTTACCCAGAGATCTTCAACCACTATCATGCAGAGCTCAGATACAACATCTAAGGGCGTACTTACACTATGCTATCCGAATCATGCCCAGGCCCAAACGTGCCTGGGCACGATTGTGCCCCCTCCTCTCTCTCCCCCGACGGCCCGCACTCACACTGCGTTTTAAGCATCCGTACCCAAGCCCGCTTACGTCATTATAGTGCGACGTACTCAAGATAAACAGGAAGAGCTACGCTGAGCACGCTGAGCACAATAGAGTCCACAGCTTTGTTAAGTTTGTTGGTGATTTTTTTTTTTGAGTCGTTTGCTCAGCAGTGGTGCACAACCCAGTCACAGCATAATGTTGAACAGGTCTATCGCCTTTGTGGCTCGGAAATTTTCACGAAATCGTGCTGCTCGTATCAGGAGGTTTGCGAGGTGGCAGCTGAAGTGCAGCAAAGACTTTGCAGCTTTGGTGAGCAACTACAGTTCCCGTACATCTATAAGGTGAGTAAAATGTAAAGTAAATGAAAACAAAACGAAAGTGTATTATTAAAGTGTATTATTAAATTTGA
>CAIGQQ010014150.1:0-14667 GCA_903798035.1 Danio albolineatus
TCTCTCTCTCTCTCTCTCTCTCTCTCTCTCTGACGTAATGCTGAAGTGGTTTGAATTCATTCTGCTGATTCATGTTGAGTCTTCTTTCTTTTTTAGGAGACAAAATGGAAGTTGAAAACAAAAGTAAGTTAAAATTATGTACATTCCATTTAACCTCATACTCAGAAATGTAGTTAATTTAATAATAATTTAAAACATAATGGAAATTACACACCTTCCAGTTATGTTTGTGCTTCATTTATTTATTGCAGTTTTACTGAAGAGGTTTAACATTTATTATCATCTTACCAATATTAAAATCAAATAATTACTTTCTCCAACTGAAGGTTGTGAATGTAATTGAATATGTTTCCTGTTTGTTTGGGTGTTTCTGTGTACAGGAAGTCCAAATCTTTCATTTTTTTCCCAACACAGATGAGTTTCAAATAGTTTTCTCTGAAGAAGCTCAGTCAGTGTCAATTAAGAGTGACCTGCCTCCTAAAATCAGTGCTGATCTGGAGATCAGATGGTTTATGAAAACAGACTGTGTGTGGTACTACAAGAACGGACTCTTGATAGAGGGGAGGAATTGTGAGGACAGAGTTAATTTGCCCATTGAGGAGCTGAAGAGTGGAAACATCTCCTTACAAGAGATGTTGAAAAATATCAGCAAATCAGATGTTGGTGATTACCTGTGTCAGGTCACTAGAGAAGGCAGAACTGAGGAGATAACCTTATGTAAGTGCTTATATATGTATTTATATAATTTGATTCTACGCCACCTCTAATCTTATGTCTGAATTTATTGAAATTTCTTGTGTAGAAAAGGATTTCCAGTGTGTGACAAACTGTTGAAATAAGAAATGAGACCTACTTATCTAAGCCTCTTTTCCTCAAAGAATCAACGTGCAGAAGAACTTTAAAATAAACAAGCCATCCAGTCACATTGGCTTAAAAAGTTGTATACTGTATTTTCTGTTCATGTTTTGCTTTGTTTCATTTCTTGAAAATGTTCTAATTGGATTTTATTGTAACATTATTTCCCAACAGCATTAAAGGAAGCCTCTAAAACTGAAATGTCTCATCAAACAACCACATGGATACAGGTAATGCTAAAATAGGGGTGGGCGATATGGAAAAAATATCATATCACGATTTTTTCCAGGAAAATCACGATTCACGATTTTTATCACGATTCTTTTTTTAAGTTGATTTTTAAAGACTATTTTGCAAATTACACAGGTACAATACAACCAAACTAATGTCCCAATATTAAAATATACGATTCTGCAAAGGAAGAACAATCAACAAGACTTGCAATTACCATCAAAATGAACACTTAACAAATCTAACAAATCTTTATTAGACAGATCCTCAGCAACACCTTCAACAATGTAAATGGCTTTTTTTTACAAAGTCAACAAAACTAGTAGTGTTTTGAACTTAATAAATGCATAATAATCATGAAACCATGAAACCATGATTATTCTTCAGACTACATGATTATACAACCAAAATCTATAATCGCTGCATCCCTAATTGTTACGCAGTTCAAAACAACAGATGAATGTGTTCGTCGAAGAAGCCTTTTTGAGCAATGCACTTTTTTTGTTGTGCTTTAAAAATACAACATTTGAATGTGTTTGTAAAGAAAGCCACATTGTACAATGCAGTGATGTTATGTAGTTTCAAAATACAACATATTCACATTTTAATGTTGAAAAGGCCAACATGGGTGTCTTGAGGAGCAAAATACAGCATATGGACTCTTATATTGCTGTAGTGTCATCATCACTTATATTGAAAGTCATCTCTGGCCCCTCATTTGGAATGCTTTTCATGCCAACTACGGTCCGTGTTATTTTAGTGACAAATGTCGTGAGCGCAGTCTTACGGGGCGAGATCACATTTATGTACAGTAATACGTGCATGCGGGTCTCCGCTTGCGCGCCTTTTTCCTTCGTTCGTGCACACAACTTCTTGCGCCCTCAAATAAACGCTGCCGAAGTGTGATTTAGTGCGTTAATGTAACGCGTATGTCTCCAACATTGATAAGATTTGCTATGAATATTTACGAATGTCTCCAATAAACCTACAGAGCGGCATTAAGGCGTCCCGAAGTAAAGTGAAGCAGCTTTAAACTCCAGCAAGAGAAAGTAATTGTATGCCGAAGCGTAGAGCTTTATCTGTAAAGTATATTTATGGAAACTGTTCATCTTTACTGAAAGCTGCGCCCGTATGCTGGCCTCGCGCATCGCGCAGCCCTGTCAGCATGTAACCTTAAAGGGTTAAACAAATGACGCACAGCACTATGGTTACACAAAAGTTCCCGCTGTTATAATTCACTTACCTTTTAATACGTTTTGGTGCGATTGTAACCCGCTATTGAAAAAAAAACAACGACAGACGACTAAATGTTTTGAATGAGAAGCTGTAATAGCCGTGGCGGGATGAATTTAGGTGAGGCGCCCGTCATGGAAGAATGAATGTAGCGGAAGCACTGCACTATATGCTGTATGGCGATACAACGATTTTTCTGAAAAAGTGTATCGTGCAGGTTGTGGATCGTGATACGATTAAATATCGTATTATCGCACAGCCCTATGCTCAAATACATTTAGCTTCATTTAGTGGAGATCATCCAGGGCATTTAGGGGTGATTTTCCCATCTGACTAGTTGTTTTAGTATCTGGCATATTTGACCATTTATGAACAAAGCAATCACGCTCAAATCTGCACCAAAAACAACCATTCTAAGTTCAGTAGGACCAATGTTCGGCTCTGTGTTCCATCTACAGTATTTATGAGAAGCAGGCAAGATTATCGGTTTTAACCAAACTGGGCCAGTGTTAGCCAGTAATAGATCATAATCGGTTATTATGTTCTGACGTCATTTATCTCCTATGTGCAATGTTGTTGTAGAATGCTATGGCGAAGGAGGCGAGGGCGAATAAAATGCTCCTACTACAGGTTAAAAGGTAGATAATTATGCACAATTCAGCTGCTTCTGAGTTTGCTGGAAAGTATTTCATTAACACTGAAGATGGCACAGCACACGAGCTGCTATTTCACTACTATGGAGAAATGCTGTAAAACTCCATCTCTGCCTCTCTCTTTCACTTTGGACATTTGACCCACTGGCGTGTTCGTGAGGTAACTTTTCCGAGAAGGGCCCGACTGCAGATTTGCACGTGCACTTTCAGGCTTGCACCCTCTTGCACCCACGCGTCCTCTGCAAGTGGCTCCATTTACAATCGACACCTGCACTCTCCTGTCACGTCACTTGCAATAAGTTTCCAGTTTGATTGCAATGCCAGTGAGTACTTAAGTTGTATACCATGACAGTGATTTGCAGCAGTGTGACAATAACTAAATGAAGTGGTTATGGACCACATCTATTATGGACTATCCATCTATTGGCGCATTTGTGTAGCTCTGAGTACTTTGTAAACTGTCGTCATTATTTGTCAGTTCTGGCAGCACAACCAATTTGGCAACAGGGCAAGTATATGTAGGGTATTTGATGGTTACCTCTGCTGTGCGTACATTATCATCATCACTTTTCATGAATCTCGTAACGCGGCCAACTGGCCATAGGCTCTGGATAGCTGAGGGTCAACCACCCAAACCACTTGTCCTGTGTCGATATCGCTTTCGTCCCAATAGATCACTTGGTCCATATACGGCTTGTGGAAGGGAGGCATCCCACCCCCCCATGAGCAACAAGTTAGGTGTAACTGGATCAGGGTCTGAGATTAGTACAGTCCTCAGTCCTCAGTACTTCTTCTGGATGGATGGTATCCTTTAGGACTACTTGCAAGAAAGCCTTGATAGATTTGATTTCTCTCTCCCATGCTCCCCCAAAATGGGGGGGGGGGGGGGGGGCATGTGGTGGGTTAAATTTGAAGTCTATCTTCTGCTTGGCAAGCTGTTCTTGCAACTCAAGGGTAAAAGAAGCAAATGCTTCTTGTAGCTCTATTTCTCCTGCATGGAAGTTGGTGCCTTGATCACTGGGGAGTTCATAAGGCTGGCCTCGTCTTGCTACAAATCTTCTAAGCGCTAGCAAAAAGTAATCAGTGTCCATATTATAGAGGAGATCTACGTGCACGCACCTTGTCATGAGGCATTTAAACACTATGCCCAAATATTTCCTGCAGTTGAACAGTTTCCTTGCGACAGAGCAGAGGTGTTGCATAACGGTTTATGCCATCTACCAAGACACACACAGATTTTTCTTCCAGTGTATCCATGGCTCTCTGATCTTGTTTGGAACGGGTCACATCTCTGGCACTCTGAAAGGGCACTGTATCTAGCTGCCACAGCTTTTCCACATGCTGATGTAAAGCTTGTGCCGGGGAAAGAAACGTTGTGTGCAAACAGGAGCTTTCCCGGTTTGGACGCTGCAGGAAGGTTGTAGGTCCTTGAACTGTTTATCCTAGGAGTGTCTGAGTCGCAATTGAAGTACCTGAGGGACCCAAATGAACAGGACTAACAGGTGTTATCAAATGTGGATGATCTGATCCAATGAGGATCATTGGCTTGACATCCCTGAACGCCTTTATTGGGAGCCTTTTCAGATGTCCATACTTCCTTTTCAAGGAATCTGCTGGGTATGACTGTGGAGCCAGGTTTAATTCACTTGCTGAGAAGGCATGAACAATTTGGAACTTAACTTTGGGATTTAAAAGAGCGGGCACTTCAAAGGACACAGCAGTGCCCTGAAGCTGGACCACATCCTGTCTTATTGTTCTCAGTGTTAAGATTTCCTCTGTACCTTTCAGACCAAGGTGTTTCACTGCTGCTTCCAGTATGACTGTCTTTTCTGAGCCGTCAACTAATACTGCAAAGGTATTCAGTGTTAATTTTCCATTATGAAGTTGAATGGAGACCTCCTTTAACATGACTCTTCTAGAATGGCTTGCATTATCCATGTAGATGGTGCGCGGTGATGTATTGAGCGTGAGAACACTGGATGTTTTGGTAATGGCGATGACCACAGCTTGAACAAGGTTTCTCCAAGGTGCGCTTGTCAGGCTTATGTCCACGATCACACCTCCAACATCTCTCCTTTTCATTTATCCAGTAAGCTCATCCAGACTGAGTCAGTTTAGCAAATTCAGTACAAGCACTGAGATAATGGTCCTGATTATTACAATATGGGCAGAATGACTTAAACATTTCTCTTCTTTTTGTGATGACTGGAGCTGACACACACAAAGGAATGGTGTTGGTTTGTGGTGCAAATTTAATGTCCTCCTTATTACCGATGAGAATGGTAGTCATTTTAAACTTTTAAGGTCTAGATTGTCTTGGTTCTCTGCGTGAGGGCTCAGGGTGAACTGGCTCTAAAACCCGGCGGGAGATTTGTATAGCTTAAGACTTTTTCTCGAGCCACTGAGCCAATTCTGTTAGCGTATAAGTGTGTGTAGTGCCACTCATGAGAATTTCATTGTTAAGACAATGTTCAATGAAGGAATCTCTGTAACTGACTGGTAACTTTGTGAGTAATGTGTCCACATGAAAACCACATTGTAGTTCAGCTCTGGCAGGACCATTCAGTGTGTTCAGCATACCCACCAGTGTGTTCACTGCAGCAGCAAAGTCTTCAAATGCTTGAGCATCGCCTAATTTTACAGTTGGTGCATTGAGGATTTCCTTAAGCTCACTTTGGACCAGCTGTCTGGGTTGTCCGTAGCATTGCTGTAGGACTTGCATGGAATAGGTATACGGCATTGAGCTGTTAACAAACCGCATTGCTACTTGATAGGCAGTAGGTAGTTTCAGAAGGTCAAGAAGAACTTAATACTTATAATCTTCTGTCAAATGAGCGTGAGGGCCAAGTATGCTGTCAAGTCTCTTTTTGAGTATGATAAAGTCACTCTTCTTTCCGGAAGAGAAGGGTAATAGCTTGGGCTTTGGTATGCCATAAGATGCAGTGATAGCTATTTCCATCAAACCTGGCATAGTAGGCTGATTCTGATGGGTACCCAGAGTTGATGTTTGCAATGGAGCTTGATAGCAATGGTCTTGGGATGGAACATACTGGGGTATGAAGTAAGATGATGAATAGCACGGAATTCGCATATTTGGGATTGCATTGCACAAGGAGCAACTTTTAATTTTTTGGTGAATTATTGTTTTAAATGTTGTCAGATAGCCCCCTTAAACTCTATACATACACTATATGAAATAAACTATTTTAATACCTGGATACAAAATTTACTCTGACAGTTACCATCTTATGAGTGTAATTATAGAACTTAGTAATTGATTTTGTAGTAAACAATTAATATTGAATTTATAATCTAGCGTTAAAACCCTTTGGATTGTCCATTGAGTAAAATATATTTCACAGAATATGTATAGAATTTCATAAAAGTTAAACAATATTCTTCTCTTCAACAGAATGACAAAGAATGGACACATAATGACAGAATGAACATGAAAGAATCTGCTTTATTGGCAGGTAAGAAGATTGGTTCATTTCCTGAATGAAAATTTACTAATTTACTATCGCTTGTGTCATCCTGTTAAGTTTTTTGGAGGGTATAAAAAGGTTCCCTGTCAGTTTTTGTGGGAGTTATGTGTTGGAGAGAATAAAGTGTGTGAAAAATAAGAAGAACCGTTGTTGTGACTTGAATTTAACATTGGTAGCAGAGTATGCCTGCTGCTGGGAATTACAAAAATCCACCATTGTTTCATGAGAAAACAGCTTATGAAAGTTGGAAAAAAGAGATTGAAATTTGGCGACGCATCACAGACCTGGACAAAAAGAAACAAGCCTTGGCAGTTACCTTGTCACTAACGGGCAGAGCAAGAAACAGCGCACTGGAAATACCAGCGGATGATTTGAACGCTGACAATGGTATGCAAACATTAATAGAAAATTTTGACTCTTAAGTTTTTAAAAGAAGAAAAAGATCGACAGTATGAAGCGTACAAAGAGTTTGACCAAGTCACAAAAGAAAGCGGTGTTTCTATAATGGACTACATCGTCGAGTTCAAACGTCAATACAACAGGCTACGTAAGTTCAAAATGGAGCTCCCAGATGCAGTAATAGCTTTCAAGTTACTCGATACTCCCGGTCTTACTGTTAAAGATAAGCAATTAGCACTAACAGCTTGCTCCACCGTTTCTTTCACTGACATGAAATCAGCCTTAAAAGGATTTTTGGCTATAATGTTACTTTACCACAAGAACAGAGCGCAGATGACGCTTACTACATAAGATACTCAGGCAAACAGGGAACTAAGCTAAATACTATGCAGCAATTCCAAACTGTGCCTCAAGGTAAAAAATCCCCTTGATAAATATGGGAGAAGAACAAAATGTGCTATTTGTCAAAGCACATTTCACTGGGCAAAGGACTGTCCAAATAAAAGTAACATGTAAAAATGACAAAAGATGAAGGATTAAAAGACGACATTGAAGAATGTAACATCACCTTGTTTTCAAATGAATCTATGTCTAACTCTGAAATCTTCATGGTGGAGGCTTAAGGATCAGCTGTTATTGTCACAGCCTGTACAAGAACCGTGCGTAGGGAAAAATGGCTTGAAAATCACACAAGTGGGCTGACACAGAGTGAGTTTCTAAAAATAAATGACAAAGTGCAAGACCTTTTAGATTTGGTGATGGAAAAATTGTTCACTCCACAAGAAAAGTTACTATTCCAGCAAGAATAGGACACATCAAATGCAAAATAGAGACAGAGGTTGTTCCTGCTGATATACCAATGCTTTTCTATATGGGGCGTCTGCAGACTTGGATCCAGGCAGTTTTACCGCCCAGACAGCTTTACGACCCAGACAGTTTTACGTCCCTGTTGTTCCTGATGCGTCCAGTAGGGGAATGAAATGTAATACATGGCTATATAATAGATTTGAAGTCAACTCTTACAGATTATTAAATGTCATATTCATTAATATACTTAAAAGTTCATTCATTCATTCATTTTCTTTTCGGCTTAGTCCCTTTATTAATCCGGGGTCGCCACAGCGGAATTAACCGCCAACTTATCCAGCATTTGTTTTACGCAGCGGATGCCCTTCCAGCCACAACCCATCTCTGGGAAATACATCCACACATTGCCATTCACACACATACACTACGGACAATTTAGCTTACCCAATTCACCTGTACCGCATGTCTTTGGACTGTGGGGGAAACCGGAGCACCCGGAGGAAACCCACGCAACCACGGGGAGAACATGCAAACTCCACACAGAAACGCCAACTGGCCCAGCCGGGGATCGAACCAGCGACCTTCTTGCTGTGAGGCGAACGTGCTAACCACTCGGCCACCGTGGCGCCCTACTTAAAAGTTAATGTATCAAAAAGTGAGTTTAAATATACAAACAACTGATACACTCACCATACTATTTCAGATATACAAAAGCCCAATTGCAAATTAATTTAGATTTACTGTAGCCTAGTTATAAGTTTTCATATAGAGATGTGCTTTTTGTTGTATTGATTATATATAGTTTCATTCTAAAAATAACAAAATTATAACAGAAAAAATGCTTTGATAAGAATGCTGTGGTATTGACCACCAGACAGCTGCAGAATTTTTAGACAAACAATTTGGTTCTTTCTAAAGTTCCAAGGACCATTTAGCCACACCTGACAAACAAAAACTCAGACAACATTTGATTTTTTTTATTTGCAACAATATCACTAGAGATTGCCAGCCTTCTTTAAATGATGCTGAAACCTTGCTTCAAATTCTTCACACTCACTGAAAAATAAAGCTAATCCTTAAACATTGTTCATGCTAATATATAAAAATATATAGACCAATTATAATTGTGAGTTTCTCTATTTTTTTATGATAGTTTGAGTAAAAAATAAAATAAAAAAAGTCATTTAGAACTGGATTGCATTATTAAATATTAAATGAAATTGAATGCAATGCTATTTTAATTCAAATTCAAAATAAAATAAAATTTTAAATCTTTTAAGATTTGTTTAGATTTATTTCAATTTAAAGTTAATAGTTAGACATGGCTGACATCCCAGACCACTCTGGTGTATTGTATATAATCTGTGAGAAATGATATATTTTTAAATGAATCTTTAAATATATAATAATCACTCCATTGCTGAGAATAGTAACAATTTTCAAATGCCAGTACAACGTATTTGTACTTTGTATGCAACATGACCTGCTAATACTGATTATGTTGTTTTTAGAAATACGAACACATAAATCAAATTTGTATTTAACATTAAATTTATACTGCAATATATAAATATATAATTCAATAATTATTTAGAAATTGTTACAATCATGGATGACTGCCCTTGTAAAGTGAAGTTGAAGATGAGTTTCCAGTTTACTTTTCTTTGAGGGTTTATCAGTTTGTGAGGGCTGTATAAGTTTGTAGTGCAGAATGGACAGCAGTAGAGGAAACAGCCTGTTGCATTTGTTGACTGCTGTTAATCTCCTATCGTTCCATTTTGATGGAATTTCTAAAACAAGAAAATGAATTATATGAAAAGAGAAAAGGAAGATGGGTGTTTACAGCTTCTACAAGTTCAAGAGAGAGATTTACATATCCTTAGGTAGACCAACAGCTAAAAACAAATAAAGAAACATACAAACACATGCACTTTTATGAAGAGCAAGTTAAAGAGAACACCGTAATTACTTTACCTTTTCTATAATTTGTTTTCTATTGTAATTAAAACTAAATAAATAAAATGTAATTAGATCTTAGTTAGTTACATACATTCTAATGTTGCTGCAAAATGCACTTTATTTAAAAATATTAAATTATTTAAAAAAAAGGTTAGAACAAGTTACAAAAATATCTTACCAGTAAGATGCAGGCTAAAGACAGACAAAAAAGTACAAGAAAATTTGCCAACATAAGAAAGTTGGATGTAGTGCATGTAGCTAGCTTATACATGTTTGCTGGGATACAGTAGTTGGCTAGAATTGAGCCAAACTAACAACACTGCTGTAGTTTTATCTCTGGATGTGAATTGTATTGACATACATTAATATCAACCTTAATCTAATAAAAAAAAAATAAGTTTCATGCTTGCTAAACAATATTTTTAACGAGTATTTAACATACCTGTGTCGCGTTTGGTGTGATGATAAAGTTACGGAGGCTTATAATAACACTGTGCTGCCTCCCTCTACTGGACGCATCAGGAACAACAGGGACGTAAAACTGCCTGGGCCGTAAAACTGCCTGGGCTGTATATCTGCCTTGCTTCAAGGCTGCAGTCTCCCCCTTCTCATGCTTTTAGGCAAAACATCACTCAGAAGAGCAAGTGCAGTTCTGGACATTGCACATGACAAAGCAACAATGTTTAAACAACCTGTTAAACTTTAACTAACATCTTCAGGACATTACTGTGTGAACTTGAGAGATGACCGCATTCTGGATAAAAAGGAGACAAGTGAGACCAAAACACCAAATGAAGAAATTCTGTCTGTGACAGAAAACATGACAACTAAAGAAAAGGAGAGAGTACTGCACAGACAATTTGGACATGCTTTAGCAGATAGACTAAAAAAAATTACTGGCCTGCTTAGGTAATCATGATGATGAAAGCAACGCCATTCTCGAGAACATTGTAAAAAACTGTGGTACATGTAGTAGATACAGTAAACCAAAACATAAACCTGTTGTAGGTTTGCCTATGGCATCAACATATAATGAGACCGTGGCAGTGGACTTGCATGAGCTTGGGCCTGTAATATGGTATTTGCATGCTATTGATCACTTCACACGCTTCAGTGCAGGGAGTATTGTCACCACAAAGAACCCAAGAGAGATAATAATAATAATGCATTTTATTTATATTGCGCTTTTCTCAGACTCAAATCGCTAACAAGAGCAACAGAACACAGTGAAACATGAAATACACAAATAAATAATTATAAAAATACAGATTAAAAGAAAGCCTCATAAGTTATAAGTAAAAAATAAAAAGATCAGTTTTAAGTTTCTTAAAACAGTCCAGGGAACTGGCGTTCCTGATGTATGTGGGAAGAGCATTCCACAATTTAGGGGCATGATAGGAGAATGCCCTTCCTCCCATGGTGCTAAGTTTACAACGAGGCTGAAACAAGGTGAGCTCAGAAACAAAAATGTAGATTATGAGAGGAAGAGGATGTGGATATCAGATCACAGATATAATCAGAAGCAGAACCATGAACAGCTTTATAAGTTAAAATCAAGGTTTTAAAATCGATACGTGACTTAACAGGCAACCAGTGCAACTGGTGGAGTACCGGGGTAATGTGAGAACGAGATGATGTGTTAGTTAACACACACGTGCGGCAGAGTTTTGAACATATTGTAAAATCTTAAGTGAATTGGCTGGCAGACCCCCAAACAACGAGTTACAAAAATCTAAATGAGACATAATAAAAGCATGGACAAGCCTTTTAGCGTCTGGTGTAGAGAGAAAAGGACGGATGACCCCCCCAAATAAATGAACTGTAAGCGTTCAGTGAGGTAGGATATGAACCAACTTTTCGAACCCAGTTTCGAAGTCTGTCCAATAGTAAGCTGTGAGAGATAGTGTCAAATGCTGCAGTTAGATCCAAGAGCACTAGAATACCACAAGCCCCGAGTCAGCAATCATAAGAAGGTCAATAGTGACCTTAAATAAAGCTATTTTCACACTGTGACCTGATCTAAAGCCTGATTGAAATACATCAAATAAGGCATTTACCCTGAGGTGGTTTTGTAGTTGACCAGCAACCACACGCTCAAGAAATTTTGCTAAAAAAGGTAAATTCGAAATGGGCCAATAGTTTGATAAATCAGTGGAGTCACATCCAGGTTTTTTTTAAGGATTAGCGTAACAGCAGCAGTCTTCAGTGCTGTTTCTATTGACCCCACACTGAGTGAGGCGTTCACAATAGCTGTGATATGGGGCACACATAGTGATAGACAGTTTTTTAAAACAGAGGTTGGAAAAGGGATCTAGTATGCAGGATGATGAGGTCATTGACAATACAGTTTTTGCAATAAGATTATCATCAACAGCATTAAAAAAAGAGAGACTTGGAGCAGAGAAAGGAGAAGATAAAAGCTCAACATGTAGAGAATTCGTATCACAGGCAATAGAGGTGAAAATATTATCAACCTTTTTTGTGAAAAAGTCTAGGAATTCATTACAAAGCTCGACAGATGCAGAGGTGATTTTTTTTGGGAGGTCCAGTCAAATTGTTAATTGTTCTAAAGAGAATTCTACAATTGGAATTGTGACTACAGATGATACGGGAGTAGTATTCCCTTTTTGCAATGATCAGAGCATTATAATACTCTGTCTGGTGCTGTTCAAACATTTGTTTGTGTATTATTAAACCACATTCGCTATACTTTCGCTCCAATTTCCTGTTTGCAGCTGTCATTTTTCTTAAATCCTGCGTAATAGTGATGGGAAGTTCGGATCATTTTACTGACTCGGATCTTTATGTCTCGTTCATCGAGATGAACGAATCTTTTTTCGAGTCATTTCGTTCATTTCGTTCAATTTGCCGATATATTATTAAACTGTTACGAATTGCTTCCAAACACATGGCTCTAATAAGTGAGGGAGATGGCATCCACTGATCAGTGGGTTGTACCAACCTCTGTTTGGATCCGGCACTAACAGATAAAGTAACAGATATCATAACAGATAAAGAGCTGCTCAGAGGATCTTAGCTCTGAGTACGGTCCGTATGATATGCAAAGCGTGAACAGGACACAGCAATAAAGGGGCTGGTTCACTACGTAGTCTAGAACGAACATCGTAGGAACCTAGGGCACCTAGGTGGGCCGGGGTCTCAGGAAAACATGAGAGTGGGCCGGCCCAAATGCTGGCACATTTCGCCGACCGAAAATGCCTCCAGATACCCACCCATTTGACCAATGCCAACGCAACCAGCAGAGCTGTCTACCTGGACAGAAATCTTAAAGTCAAGTGATCGAGCAGACCTCTCCTAAGAGAGATCTCCAAATGGGTAAGAGAGGGGAACAGGATAGAATTAATATCCACGTCTTGGGAGCTGGATGATGCGGTGATGCTTACCCAGCGCGTCGCCACCGCCGCGTCCTCAGAGCGGAGATAATCACAACACCAACCCCTCAGAGTGGAGGGGACAGCCTTAGCTCCAACTAACTGGTGGAGGATAGCATCACACTGATCTGGCATGCTCGGTGTCCTTCTCGGGGAAAAAAGTAACCACACAGCGAATAGACTCCACTTCAGGGCATAGGCATGCCTCGTAGAGGGTGCTATAGCCTGAGTGACAGTGTTAACCACCTAATCTGTAGGTCACCTAAGTCCTTCCCACTCCATCTATGGACCACATGAGAGGTTACATAGATCTGGGCGCAGGTGCCAAACGGTGCCTATCGCCTGCTTCCAGGGGATGCGTAAGGGAGGGGCCATCACGAGGAAAGAGCCTAAGTACAGGCCCGATTGAACCTGAGGGGCGCAATACATAGACCTGTTCCTAGTCCTCCCTGACTTTACACAGTATCTGCGTGTAGGCTCACTGGAGAAATGCTTATTACGCACGCCCGGGGGCCAGCTGTGGAGCCAGTGTGCTAAACGCACCCAATAACAGCTGGACAGCCAGGGGTGGAGTCTCCATTTTCCCAGGCGAACTGCCGTGAAGCGAATCGGCTGCACGGTAGACCTTGGCGTGGAAAAATGAGATGCAGCGATTCGTCGCATATGACTCGGGGGGAGCAGACAGCGAGCGAGCTAAGACATGCGGCGAAAGCGGATACCCCCCAAGTGGAGGACATACACCACTGTCCTGACCAGCACGTGTTTCTCTTCTAATACCGGTAAAAAAAACGGCACAGCGTAAGACACACTGCCAACAGCTTGAGACAGTTAAAATGCCAATGCAACCAGGTTCTTTCCACGGATCCACAGCTGCATGCCCGCAACACACAGCCCCCCAGCGCGTACTGAAAGCATCCATCAAATGACGACATGCCTGGACACTAGTTCTAGAGGGCTGCAGGCCACGGTTTCCCTGTCGAGCTCTCTCAGACAGGTCAGCATTAGTTCGGCGCGCTCTCGGGAGAGGAGCACCATCATGGTGATCGAATTCTTTGATTGTCATAGGGCCCAGCTGTGCTCGCTGATGCCGCCAACTCATTGGCATTTCATTGGCCCGATTATATAATCTTTCAGATGATTGGTTTCTGATGAAATCCCCATAGTGGAAGTTTCCACATAGCATTGAAGTTCCCCTCCCGCTGGGGAACCTATGTACGGGTGCATCAGTCTAGACTAAGAAAGGTGGATGACCCACAAACAGAACTGGAGGAGGCAGAAATAAAAACAAAAGAAACTCCCACAGTAACACCAGCAGCAGATCTTAATAACACTGAAATTGAAGATGAGCAAACATCAAACAGTGCTGAAGATAGCAGTGAATCTCCTGCATCAGAGCTGCCCGGAGGGCATAATCTTGCTCAGTCACAGATGCCACAAATATGCTCATCAATGAACAGTGAAAGTCTAAGACCAAAAATAGGCCAAATAGTTAAATACAAAGACAATGTAAGTGCGAAAACTCAAACTGGAAAAATCCTCAGCAGAGCAGGAAAGGCTACTGGAAAACACAAAAACTGGTACAATTTGCAGTACAGTGAGCCTGAGTAAATCGCTGGCACAACTGGATCAGTCGATCTAGAACAGATGGACAAT
>CAIGQQ010014164.1:0-11240 GCA_903798035.1 Danio albolineatus
TATTTGTGCTTGATGAACGTTCCCATAATGTTGATGGAAAACGTTCTCATAACAAAGTTCTGGGAACGTCTTCAGGACGTTATTTGTGCTTGATGAACGTTCTCATTATGTTGATGGAAAACGTTCTTATAACAAAGTTCTTGGAACGTCTTCAGGACGTTATTTGTGCCTGATGAACGTTCTCATAATGTTGATGAAAAACATTCTTAGAACAAAGTTCTTGGAACGTCTTCAGGACGTTATTTGTGCTTGATGAACGTTCTCATAATGTTGATTAAAAACGTTCTTATAACAAAGTTCTGGGAACGTCTTCAGGACGTTATTTGTGCCTGATGAACGTTCTCATTATGTTGATGGAAAACGTTCTTATAACAAAGTTCTGGGAACGTCTTCAGGACGTTATTTGTGCTTTATGAACGTTCTCATAATGTTGATGAAAAACGTTCTTAGAACAAAGTTTTTTGAACGTCTTTAGGACGTGACTTATGCCTAATAAACGTTCTCATAATGTAGATTAAAAACGTTCTTAAAACAATGTTTTTGGAACGTCTTCAGGATGTTAATTGTACTTGATGAACGTTCTTATTATGTTGATAAAAAATGTTCTTAGAACAAAGTTCTTGGAACGTCTTCAGGACGTTATTTGTGCCTGATGAACGTTCTCATAATGTTGATGAAAAACGTTCTTAGAACAAAGTTCTGGGAACGTCTTCAGGACATTATTTGTGCCTGATGAACGTTCTCATAATGTTGATGAAAAACGTTCTTAGAACAAAGTTTTTGGAACGTCTTCAGGACGTTAATTGTACTTGATGAACGTTCTTATTATGTTGATAAAAAACGTTCTTAGAACAAAGTTCTGGGAACGTCTTCAGGACGTTATTTGTGCCTGATGAACGTTCTCATAATGTTGATGAAAAACGTTCTTAGAACAAAGTTCTTGGAACGTCTTCAGGACGTTATTTGTACTTGATGAACGTTCTCATAATGGTAATTAAAAAACGTTCTTATAACAAAGTTCTGGGAACGTCTTCAGGACGTTATTTGTGCCTGATGAATGTTCTCATAATGTTGATGTAAAACGTTCTTAGAACAAAGTTCTTGGAACGTCTTCAGGACGTTATTTGTGCCTGATGAACGTTCTCATTATGTTGATGGAAAACGTTCTCATAACAAAGTTCTTGGAACGTCTTCAGGACGTTATTTGTGCCTGATGAATGTTCTCATAATGTTGAAAGAAAACGTTCTTAGAACAAAGTTCTTGGCACATCTTTAGGACGTTATTTGTACTTGATGAACGTTCTTATAATGTTGATGTAAAACGTTCTTAGAACAAAGTTCTTGGAACGTCTTCAGGACGTTATTTGTGCCTGATGAATGTTCTCATAATGTTGATAGAAAACGTTCTTAGAACAAAGTTCTTGGAACATCTTTAGGACGTTATTTGTACTTGATGAACTTTCTTATAATGTTGATAGAAAACGTTCTCATAACAAAGTTCTTGGAACGTCTTCAGGACATTAATTGTACTTGATGAACGTTCTTATTATGTTGATAAAAACGTTCTTAGAACAAAGTTCTGGGAACGTTTTCAGGACGTTATTTGTACTTGATGAACGTTCTCATAATGTTGATGAAAAACGTTCTTAGAACAAAGTTCTTGGAACGTCTTTAGGAAGTTATTTGTGCCTGATGAACGTTGTCCATATGTTCATAAAAAACGTTCTTTTAAAGTCCTGAAGACATTCCAAGAACTTTGTTATTTGTTCTCAGGGATGGGCATACTTTAGTGTCTTGTTATTTTGTCATTTCAAAATACTGTAAAATACTTTGCAAGATGTCTACAGTACATGATGACATCTAAAAAAGGAGGCCTCTGGTTGGTGCTTTCTCAGTTATTTGCCTAAGCTTGAGATCAGAACAGAAAACTCATTTATTTTTAAGGAGGAGATCAGTGATTCAAGTATTAGTGGAAATTATGCTTAAAGAAAGTACTAGACAAGTGGTAAGGGTATATTCAGGAGCAAGTCAACAACCATTGAAAGTAGCTGCTGAGCAATGCTAAGACCAGAGATCATGGCTGTATAGTGTACATTTCAGCATCTTTGCTTAAGATATGAGATGGAATAATATATTTCTTAAGAACAGGATGTGTAGCTTCAGAACATCATCAATCAGTTCCAATAATCTTATTAAACAATCTCACAATGTGCTTTATATTCTTACACTATACACCATTATGTGTTGTGCGTAGTTGTAGATTTGTGCATATGGGTCAATTTAGCACCATGATCTGTTCACACTGATATTGGGCACGTTTATAAAAAACATTGTGAACAGTTATGCAAAAAAAATCTGATCGGAAAAAAAATCTGATTTGAGCACTCCTTTCAGTGTGAAGTTAGCCTGAGACTCGTTAAACAAAAACTGAAAAATTCTTGGGAGAATGAGTATACTGTACACATTATAGATATATTGCTGATGTAGATGCAAGAAAATAAGACAAACAACATTAAAATAGGTCCTACACTGACGATACCTACAACCCATTATTGTTTCACATGCCATTTCACCTGCAGGTGCACTGTCTAGTAAATGAATATGAAATCTATATGCCTAAAGATGTCAAAGTGTCACAATATATAAATATATATAACACAAATATTTAATAAATCTCCAGTCTACATACATTTTCACAAAAAAAAGACATCCGCTGCGTAAAACATATGCTGGATAAGTTGGCAGTTCATTTTGCTGTGGCGACCCTAGATTGACTAAGCCAAAAAAGAAAATGAATGAATGAATGAATGAAATTGTCCAGTGTGTGTGTGTGTCTGTGTGTGTGTGTGTGTGTGTGTATGTTTCCCAGTGATGGGTTGCAGCTGGAAGGGCATCCGCTGAGTAAAACATATGCCGGATAAGTTGGCGGTTCATTCCACTGTGGTGACCCCAGATTAATAAACGGACTAAGCCAACAAGAAATTGAATGAATTAATTAATTAATACTGCTAAAAAAAACAGCTTAGCTAGGCTGGTTTCCAGCTATTTCCAGCCTGGTCTTAGTTGGTCAGGCTGGGAGATGAACAGCTAAAACCAGCTTGAGCCCAGTCATTTTCCAGCCTGACCAGCTAAGACCAGGCTTGCTGGAAACGGCCAAAACCCCTCTAAAACAAGGCGGATCAACCAGCTAAATCCAGCCAACCAGCTAGGCTGGTTTAAGCTGGGGTTTTTTTCAGCAGGGATTTGTAGAATTTATTTATAATTTCATGCTTTTCATGAATGAGAACAACTTACTGGCTTTTTGTAACATTTTTGTGACATTTGTAGAGTGTTTTTATTAAAGAACAAAAATCAGAGAACCAAATGACTTGACATCCTTTACAGAACTCACAGAATCAGTTCATTTAAAAAAAAATTGTGATGAAATACTTTTTATTCACTGCATTTATGTTTTTGTTTCAGGGACAGATAATATAGGCCTATGTTTCTGTTAGAATGTCCCATACAGAATTTTATTTTGATACGAATAAAATTGATGTATTTGATATTTTATTTATTTTACGTTTCAACGTACATTTGCTCATCCCTGTTTGTAGTTAAAAGTTATTATAATGTGGATAAATAATGTTCTTGAACAATGTCCTACCAACATTTTCAAAATAATTTGAAAGAAATTTAATACAGATTTGAAATGGCATGAACATTAGTAAACTTACATTTTTGGTAAAAGTTCAATGTTTATTTTTGACTGTAAAGATCATTATAGTCAGTCACCAACATTGAACCAGTGTTTAGTTTTGGTGGTTACCATGGTAGCGCTGGAGGACTGGGCGCGCGCACGCGGCCACCCGGCCCGCCTCATCTGAAGTTTGAATCGTAACGGACGCCTGCTGTGCAACAGAATTCAGAGGTAAGCACAGTTTTCGATGCTTTATATGTTTGATTTATTCTCCTAATTTAGTTTTACCTACAATTAATGTGAAACGTGGATTTTGAGTTGTAGTGTTTCGAATCTTGAAGCATTTGATACTTTCCAGCTTGTTTTTTTTCGTCTTGTTTGCGCGCGCTCCTGTGACGCAGCAGCAACTCGAGGTACATGTTTAACGTTAACGTTAGTCTAATTTAGTGTTTTTACGGTTTTAATTTGCATTCAACTCGATAAACTACATTTTATGTCTTGGAAGTAGCCTAAAAATATGCCTTCACATCGCGGCTAACTATGAGAAACACGTTTTAAAGTTTACGTTCCTAAGCAAGGTTATAAACAATCTCTTTTATACGCAATATAATTAATATTACAAAGTGAACTGCTGTCGTTTCACTGTTGGTTGTGTGTTTCTTTTTACTTTTAGAGATGTACTCCAGAGACGCACTAACTTACAGATAAAAATGGCTTGCCCATATGTAAGTTTGCCAAGTTAACATAACTTTACCTTTAACTATGTTAAAAATTCTTGGTGTTTTAACCTTAGTTGGTAATACTCTCTTTCTAATTGCCCGTGTGCACAAACCATCTTTGTTTAGTAATTGTTATGCTATGTTGTGCGATATTATATTATTATTGATATTATGTTGTGATGTTATGCTATACTGTATGAGACAATAATATGGGACAAATATGGATTAAGTTAAAAATGAATGTTTGAATTACACTTTGCATAATAGCAGTGACCAGGTGTAATATGGCTTTTACATTTCTGTGTTATTTGGAAGCTCGAGTTGACGGCATCAAGAAACATACCGATGGCCCAAACCAGTGTCAGCTTGGACAGACATCTGTTGCAGTTCTGCTACACCACACTAGTGCTTTTGTTAGATGGCTGACTACTACTGTGTTCTCTGAAGGTATGGAGCAAAATAACAGCAACCGTTACAATGAAATTTGTGTTCATGAAGAATAGTGATATACTAGGTCTGGTACATTTGATATTATAGGGAAAAAGTTTTTTTCTTTTTTAGAATTTGCAAAAGTTTTCTTCCCTTCTCTAAAGCAAATATGGCATTAAAACAAATAAATAAAATTGCTATTTTAATAATCCAAATAAAAACTTTTGATGATTTAAGATGCTGGTGACAATCAAAATGTGTCATCTCCATCTTGTGAAAAGGGTCTATAAAAGATGTATACTATCTGCAAGACTTCTGTAGTGGTTTCTAGTGTTTTAAAACTTAAAAGAGATAGTTCACCCAAAAAATCGAAAATTTCTCACATTTTACTCTCCTAAGTGGTGGCTAAAGACTTTCTGATGATTTTACACACAAGTTTTCACGTAGTCTCTTACAGTTAATATAATTTCTTCTTAACTTGTTTTTTGTTTGCTTTTTGCAAATTCAACTCGAAATGTATTATGTATAACTAGGAATTAGCCTAAGAAAATCTGGCTACACATTGCAACTTTGAGAAACAGCAAATAATATTATATTTTGCTGAGCAATGTTATAAACTATCTTTTTAATATGCAATATAATGGTTATTACAAACTGAACTACTGTTGATTTACTGTTGTTGTTGTTTACTTTTGCTTTTAGAGATGTACTCCTAAGCAGAGGTGCACTACACGGCATTGAATGGAAAAGGCTTTGCCCATGTGTAAGTTTGCTAAGTTACTTTTATCTGTCAAGATTCATTTTGCTTTGGTTGGTAATGCTCTGTTTATAATCGCCTGTGTTCACAAACCATCTTTTATCCTTGTTTGTTTATTGATTGTTATACTATGTTCTGGTGTGTGCTTTGTTTTCATTCCTCTCTCTTAGATTGCTGCAATTTACTGATAGCACCTAATTGGGTGTGGTTTGTATGTGCGTGCAATTAAAAATAGATATTTTGCATCATTAATCTTATAAAAATTAAATGTAAATGAAACCCAAACAAGATCAATGAATTAGGAATATTTAGAGCTATGAGTCAAAATTACTGAATGACAATATTATCTGACAAATATGGGTTGAGTTAAAAACAAATGTTTGAATTTCACTTTGCATAGTAGCAGAAACCAGGTGTAACTTAATATTTCATTTATTGCAGGTTTTCTGGAAGCTCGAGTTGAGGGCATCAAGAACATATCGATGGTCTAAACCAGTGTCACCCTGGACAGACATCTATTGCAGTTCTGCTACACCACACCAATCTCTCTGCTTTTGTATGGTTGCCTGACTACTACATTGTTCTCTAAAGGTATTACTGGAGCAAAACAACAGCAGTGACATTTGTGTTTATAAAGGATTATGATATATGTGTAACAGGTCCAGTACATTTGTCATAAAGTTTAGGTCATAGAAAAAAGTTATTTTTAGGATTTGCAAGTTTTTTTTGTCTTCCCTTCTCTCTCCAAACCAAACATTGGTTTGCGCTCGTTTTGGTGATTTTGATGGGATATTTGGCTCATTTGCGATAAAGGTATAGCTCCCACTTCCTCCATATACAGTAATGGTCTGAAGATGTTTAAAGTTCAGAAAAGTAGCTAAAAACTTTGTCAAAACATTGCATGTATTACAGTGGTTCAACTGTAATCTTACAAAGCTCAAAAACACATTTGTGTGTCAAAAATACTGTAAAAACAACTTATTTGCCTCTGCCACGACAAGGTGTGTGCTTGCTGCTCATAGTAAACGCTGATCTGATGCGAGAGAGATATAGGCAAACAAATTAGTATTTACCAAGTGTTGTTAGAGCTTGGTATGCTCACAGTTGAACCAATGAAGTCACATGGAATGTTTTTTTTATGCATTATCTGGACTTTGACTTAGGGGTGTGACGATAACCGCGTTACCGCCATAATGAGATGTCAATGAATTAAAAATTTAGATCACAAAATAAAAACTGACTGAAACCTTTTTAAAAACCAGCATAGGCTGTTTTTTCATACTTAGTTTGTTTTTCCTGTCAAATAAATATAGTATGGAAGGTAAATCCTGCCAATTTTAAATAAATCAAACTTTGGAAATTAAAATGAAAACCAGATTAACAATTTCATTATAAAACACTGTTCGCAAAATATCTGCCAAAATTTAAAATGAAATGAAATGATTTAATTTTCATTTTCACTGTGACAACACATCGTCCCTATCAAACTGATAATTAAAATGATGTTGCCGATTTAACATTTCATTTTCACTCCATTTCCGCGTCAAGACAAAAAATTTAAATGAAAAGCCAAACTGAAAAATAAAATGCAAACTTAATTTTTACAAAGCTTGTTATTAATGTTCACGCTATAATAGTGACACAATTCAAATTAAAACGTAAATTTATGTTTTCCTTTTATTGACCCTTTTACTTCAGTTTTCATTTTCAACGTCAACCTGTATGCAAAGCCTATGCTAATCAGTTGGAGGGGCGTAAGTGACGTTGAGTGTTTTCAGAGCCCGAGGGCAGAAGCATGGCTTTGATGGATGGGACAGCGTGTGTTACTAATGTACATTTAACAGAAGTAAAATAGCTAAAACTGTTAATAAGCTTTTACGTGAAGCAGCTGTTGCATTGGTACAGCAAGAGGAACAGAGGACACATCAAACATTCGTCCCACAGTAGTCTCCCAGGAGTCACGGGCTTCGATGGACTTGTGATGAATTTGTACACTATATTCCTTTAGGTCTTGTGACATTGACAACTTGCTTGTACTAAAATATTTGAAAGACAGCTTGCTGTACCAATGCAACAGCTGCTTCACGTAAAAGTGAATTAATAACAAACCTTGTAAAAATTGAGTTTGCATTTTATTTTTCAGTTTGGCTTTTCGTTTTAATTTTGACGCGGAAATGCAGTGAAAATGAAATGTTAAATTGGCAACTTCATTTTAATTATCAGTTTGATAGGGACAATGTGTTGTCACTGAAAATGAAAATTAAATCATTTCATTTTCAATTTGGCAGATATTTTGCAAAAAGTGTTTTGTAATGAAGTTGTTAATCTGGTTTTCATTTTAATTTCCAATGTTTGATTTATTTAAAATTGGCAGGATTTACCTTCCATAATATAGCAGGCCTTACTCAAATCAGTTGCTCCACGGAAAATAAGCATTTGTAACGCTCCGCCATAATGCTTATATCACAAACCTCTATCAACATTTTAAATACAGGTCATTATTGTAAAGATTATGACTGGAGAATCTGATTTTATCACAGCGCTGCACTTTCATTTTCTCCGTCTAACTCTCAGTGAGTTCAGGTGACGGAGTGTTTTGAATTAGTTAAACTATTTTCAGTCTAGTCTATAGTGTCAAACTGGCACAGAAATATCAGTATATCAATATAGGCTCTGCTAAAAGGCTGGTCAAATTTAGGTCTTTTTTTTTGACAGAAACTATAAACAGTTGCACATGCGGAGGCTGTGGTAATGAGAGACAACAATTTTCTTTATGTTGATTTATTAATGTAGGCTATAGCATATAATCATATTGTATAAATAAGTTGGTTTAAAATGTAGCCAATATATATCACAGAGGTTTGTGATGCAACAGTTACAGCGGAGCATTAATTAAATCATTATTTTCCTTGGAGCGAAACAAACACTGCACAGTTGCGTATTTTTTTCGGGTTAAAAAAACATTTTTGGAACGAATTTTGTTTGGTACAGTTACATTTTTATGTAATTTTAATGTATTTTTGTTAGTCAGTTATCTACAAAATAAACAATAAGAACGAATAACATTTTTTCATGGCACAACACAAACTAGTTTGTTAAATGCAATTACAATATAAATAAAATAAAAGTGAAATATTCAGTTTTGAATAACGCATTTTTGTAAACTAAAGGATAAAAAAATGTGTCTTTATAAAACAATTTTCACTTTTTATGACAAAACCATCCATTGATCTGGTCAGTTTCGCTTTTGTTTTATCAAATCGTTTTCAATATTTTAGACAAAGTAATTCAAAGTTTGCATGACTAATGATTAATCTTAGCCATCCACGATCCACTCATAAACATCATGCAGCCTACTTTTTGATCATCTGACCCGCGTATCAACGGCAGCACCAGCGGATATAACAGGATTTGCGCGTAACAGTTTTATGCATCTCCAATATCAAGAAAGTGACTCTATAAGGTTAAGTAAATGCACACTTGATAATTATTACTTTAATGTACAAAGTCGTGGACGTTCTTTAATGTACAGTCTCACAGCCCAAAGCATAACATATCCTTTTTAATGTCGATGCTTAATTTGTCATTGATAAGGTCCATTGATTGAAAGGGTTGCAGACAATCAACTGATCATCAAGTAATGTTAAGATCTAAATAGGCCTATGTAAGTATATGTTAATGATTTCTTGCTTCATCACCACTGTAACAAAAAATCTGTTACTGTCACAGCCCTATTTTGACTGTCTCAGGACCATAGCTTTCTCTGGAGGATGAGGAGCTCTCACATTTAGTCTAAAATATCCTAGTTTGTGTTCTGAAGATGAACAGGTCTCCGGGAATTGTAATGACACAAGAGAGTAATTAATAACAAAATTTGTGTTTGTGAGTGAATTAACACTTCAACGTCAACATTTTTAAAGACCAAAATGTAATTGCAAAATTTAATGGCTAGTTGATAAACAGTCCTACATTCACAATTATGGACCATCATGGTTGGACCCCTGGCAATAACAGCATCAACATAAACATGCAATTTTAATTATACTACTAATAATTTAATAACAAATTGCTATTACTGTTGCAATGTGATTTAAGTTATATAGGCTATAATAACAGTCAATTAGGCCTGAACATGTCAAGATGTAACTTGTGTTTGTGAGAGAATCAAATCATACACTCTGCTCTTAATATTTTCATTATGATTTACTGAAATATTGTATACGTTTCACTGTCACAGGTGCTCAGTTTTGCTCCAGTAATGCTAAACACAATAGATGTCATCAATCAGCTGATGAGTGTAAGGCACAAGTTAACGTGAGCCCAGTTGACACGAGTCCATAATTATAATAAAAACAAAACATTGTACTGTATCTAAAGATTGTTTAGGGATTATTAGCTCAGCTTTACTTTTCGGGGTGATTCAGGTGACATTTAATTAGATGGGTTAGCTATGTCAATTTATCTTCACGTAGGCTATAACAGCTGTGCATAGTCCCAAGTTCCACAACCACAACAAATAAAAAAAAGATTGATTTCACAGATACAAATTCAATGAATGTTCAAACAAGTTTTGCATTTGATTGGCTCACCTTGATAATCTATTATTGGCTCTGGCAACTACCTTTCTCTCTGATACTGCTGTTTTCCTTTAAAGTCAACTGTTTTTATGTTTTCTGGTTTATTGTCTTTTAAGATATTTTTTTGTGTGTATAGTTTTCTGTAATTTCATTGTGAATTCTATTTCCACTGTTTGATGTTCCATTGTAATTTACATTAATTGAAATGAAAATTAAAGTGCTAATGTAATGTAAATCATAAATGTAATAAATATTTTAAAATATGGAATTAAAGTGAATATAATTATCCTTAAATACAGAACTATCCATTTCTGCAAAAATGTGACCTTAATGTTTAATTTAAATGCCAGATTTGAAAAGGATAGCTCAAGGATTTTGTACAAGATGCCACAAAATAACAATAGTAAGAAACAACATTAATAATTCTTATGGGTTAGGTTAGAGTTAATTTTTGTAATTTACACTATTGTTACATGTTATCAGAATGGTTGAAGAGTTCAGAGAATCTCAGAAAAAATATTCTGACCTTAAATTAACTTTAAAGAATGTGGCCATTTAAATGTTCTTAGAATGTTACAAATAAACGTTCTTAGAATTATATATTTGAACTAAAATGCTGGATTTTAGAACGTTGTAAGAATGTTATGCTAACCACAAAAACGTTCTAGCAACGTTAAGCAAACTGGACATTTCAACATTCTTAGAAAATAAAAAAAACATTCTTAGAAAGTTATATTTTGGTGGAAATATAGGTTTTGAGAACGTTGTAAGAATGTCATGCAAACCATAAAAAAACTTTCTAGCAACGTTAAGCAAACTGGACATTTTAACGTTCTTGGAACGTTCCAAATATACGTTATTAGAACATTATATTTTGGTGGAAATGTAGGTTTTAAGAACGTTGTAAGAACATTATGCTAACCATAAAGAAACGTTCTAGCAACATTAAGCAAACTGGACATTTCAACGTTCTTGGAACGTTACAAATAAACGTTCTTAGAACATTATATTTTGGTGGAATTTTAGGTTTTGAGAACGTTGTAAGAACGTTATGCTAACCATAAAAAAACGTTCTAGCA
>CAIGQQ010014174.1:0-11535 GCA_903798035.1 Danio albolineatus
GACAGGCTGGTGGAGGAAGTCGATGACCAGGATCTACAAGATGAGGGGTTTGAGGAGGAGAGCATAGAGGACATCACAGTTCCGGTGCTTTATGAGGATGACCCCTGCCGTGAACTCAGAAACAGCCCCTCATCTTCGCCTCTGCCTCAGTCCCCAGCATCACTGGCTGAGCCGTCCACATCAGCTGGTGGAGAAGGACAGCTTCCTAGCCCAGCCCCTTCAGTGCCGTCACAGCCATCTGACTCTGGAGACAGTCTCTCTGGCGAGGCTCAGGTAAGACACATTAAGTACTTGATGTGATTTAGTCTTGTTTTATTTCACAAATACTAAATTTAATCTGCATTTACTAGGGAGTAGTCATTGGACCTGATGGCATTGCTGGGTGGGACAAGGGCCAGGATCTCCGTGAGGCTCCTTACCTCACTGACCTGCAGGTGACAGAGGCCATCCAGTTGTGAACAGCTCTTTTAGATGTTGATAAACAACATATCAACTACCAGCCTCGACATCAGCCTCAGCTGACGCATGTGCGCTTTAAGGCACAGAAGCGCTCTGGAGTCACTCCAGATGTGGAGAGCGTCAAGCGCTGTCTGATTAAACATCCTGGGGATCCAGCACAGTGGCCCAGCACCAGCCATTTGGTTAAGGCAATTTGTATAAAGCTGTGTGCCGTACACAATCTACAACCAAGAAGGCTGGTGTTCACACCCCCAGGTGGTCTAAAATCTTTACAGATTAGCACCACATCCGAGATCTGGTTCTTGACAGTCACAGGCTGATGGATAAAACAGTGATCCAGCTTTATGAGCTAAACCATAAAACACTCATTCAGTGGCAAGCAAGACACATGATTTCCTTTAAGTTAACTTAATACTTCTAAATTAATATATTGGTATAATACATATAATTTATTATCAGGTTTCAACAGAGGCAAAAGTATCAGGAAATGAGTGTACTTACTCAGGGACTGTCTTCACTTGACCTATTTGTTGTGGCAGATACACAGCTTCCTTTGCCGAGGGAAAATTGGACAAAGCACCATTAACACCAGGCCCAAAACACCAATTTATCTTTACACCGAATAAAGAAGGACAGTCACCTCTTCTTCGACCTGGTCAAAAGTCTGCTTCTGCCACCACCACCACAGTGTGCTTCTGTGTGCACGGTGTTGTCCTTCCCATCGGCCCACACCCTGGTGTAGGGTCCACAGCAGTTAGTCCAATGGCAGTGTCTACTGGTGGATGAAGGTTCTCTGCCTGTTTTGTCTTTCCAGTGCACAATGTTGATTTACTTCAAATTTAACTCATATCTGACTCCAATTTAAGTGTGAGGTGGTTTAGAATGTTAATACGTTTATTCTCATTTTATCTGACTCCAATTATTAAACATTGATAAGCTTATTTTGTTTTACTTTTAATATTACTTTAGACTATGATTGATTATTCTGATTGATTTGTTACTGTTTATTATTCTCGTTCATTTGGATTCCTATAACATCCTGAGTCTTGTACCGGCCGAGTATACAATCTCTTAAACACAAGCATGTCTGTCTTGGTCACTAAACAGAGGCGATTAACCACTATTCTAAAAAGGCAGAACCCTACTTACTCAGATTAGAATATTTTTTTGTGTGGTCCCCATCAGATCTGCTATCTAGTAAATCAAAGTTTAGAGATGAAGACCTATCCCCTTAGATAGCCTTATACAGTCTAAGTATACTTGAATAATGCCAATTGTTAGTCGAATCTCTAGAGACATCGTATAGCGTGCCACGCTCCTCCGTCTATCGTGTTTTAGTCGGCTACTAACCTGTACAGGGGCTTGTGGTGTTATGGACTTAACGTAATCTACTAGAGATAATAACACAAAATCAGTTTGAATAATTCAAAACATAACAATTTATTAGTCAGGTAAATGTGTATTATGCCAATTCATTCAATCCGTAAATGATCAATACAAAACATCAAACTCTCAAAGATAAATCCATAATCAAAAGATGCATACCTGACTTCAAAACATACATAGTGTGGAGAATTCCACACTATGGGCTACTCTGGTTACAGAAGCGCGCTGAACAGCTTGAAACTCTCCCTTAAATATCCAAACCAAGGAATAGAAGGGGTGTGTGTTGAATAACAAAAGGCATTTACATTCAGTACGGGTTTCTGCCTAAAGGCATTTGAATAGAAACCCCCCGGTGAAGGCACACTGTTGAAAAGGTTTAGGAAGTTAAGCTTACGATTGATTGACAGCTATACTTTAATCCCACCCCCAGAGCCTGACGCGACATATTTCGCTTGAGTGCTACGGAAGACTCGTGAGAGTTATGCGAGTCGCCAGATGTACCGAAGCTAAGCTTACGAGTGTGCGTAACTTCTAAAGTAAGTTTGTTCCCACATAAGTGTTTATGGACCTGCCAGGCTTGTATTGCTGTTTAGAGTTTGTACTCGCCGGTCGGACATGTTTTATGTCACAGTTCATGCGCATTTAGCTGGTGCTAGCAAAGGAATGTTTAGCATTCATGCACGAGGCGCCGACGCACGTGGTATTAGCGAGTTGTTGACAAAGTATCACATATGTTTGAATGTTATACCATATATACCATATAGACTGTATCTGCATTGTATAATTAGTGTTTAACTAATACCTGTGAAATTTGCAGTTAATCTGAGGCGATTACACATGCTTAAATGGGGGCAGTAATTATGTAAACATTTATTTAGCAACCTGTTCTGTTCTATTCTAATATTTTATGTGTGTTTATTTGATGTTGATTTATCATGTCATTGTAAACTGATTATTTATATCCTTTTGTGTTTATTGTAGAAACCACACACACACAGCCATATGCATATGCAAATTTATACATTAAATACCTCTGACTGGACCCCTGGATTACGTGCATTCTTAAATATGCCCCATGATGATCCCAATCAAGGCTGAACTGGTAATTACAGTTCAAAACCCTATCAAACACACACCCTAAGCAGTGGTGCAAAAGATGCCTGAAGTTATATATTTATTATTTTGGTTATGTCTATTTCTGAGGGAATGAGACCATTGTACCAGTCGAACTGAGATATTTCAAATGATATCAAACATGTTAGATAAAGTCACTTCCATTGATATAAAACATTACTTTGAAACGACCATTCTGTGTGAGTTGAGTGGAGAGAGGGAGAAGGAGCCGATTTGTCTCTGTGCTTCCAGTTTATGTTTGAATTGTCAAAGACACCAAACGTAAGTCTTACACTGGTATGCCCCATCGCGCCAGCCCCAACCACAGTCTGCCCCATCACACCGACCTTCTCCACAGTGTGCCCCATCATTGCTGGCCCCCACCAGGGTTTGCCCTATCATGCCGGCCTCCAATCCCACAGGATAAGGACAGTGGAGTCCACAAAGTATGTGTATGGGAATACTTGTAATGTGTGCAGCAAATGTGGGCAGCCCAAGACTAAGGAATTTGGCCATAGACGATTTGGTAATGTCACATTTTGCCTGCAAACCTCAAATAGCAAATCCTTAGAGGACTGGTTGGCAGAACAGTGTCAGCAAAATAAAGGACAAACTCCACCTCCAGAAAAAAATTACAATTTGCTGTATATACTTTTGTAAATGTTACATGGGTACTCTCTCTCTCTAGTGTTATATAACTTAATATTTTCATGTCTGTTGCGTATTCATTTATTTATTTGGATCATTTATTTAAGTGGTATTATTATGCGTATATCATATTTACTACTGCAGTAATATGGTTTATGTCTAGCTTGTTAAATTATTGTTCACACTTAATGTAAATAAAGAGTTTGATTGCAAAACGCAATTTTTTGACATTTTATGATTGACATTTTTTGATTAATTTGCATTTTATGATTGGAAATCACTGTTCAGATGTACCTTAATGTATGTGTGAATTGCTGCCATTAACAAAATTTAATGAACATTTTAGGCCTACTACAAAATGTATTTTTTTCACAAAACGCAATATCCGCCAGACCAGTTTCTTTGCAAAATGCTATATAACAGTTATAGAACTGTTATATATAGAACAGCTAGGCTATATGCGCGAGCGTCACCGCCGGAGAGTCACCGCCGGCGAAGTGCTTCGAGTTTGCTCATTGATTTAACGATAATATCAAAACAAAAAGCATATGTTCTTAAAAAGAGGATTCACTAGGCTAGCTAAAGACGTTTGCCATTTATTTGTTTATACTGTAGGCGAGCTGTCAGTCACAGGCTACGTCCGTCTGTCAGTCAGAGAAACAAAGCTTCAGAGTCAAGCTAACCTCATGGATTTTGATGACGGATTTGATGACGGATATTGCGTAATAATAATACTAATTATAACATTATTTTTTATTACAGTGAAATAAGTCATTAAATATGACAGGGCGAGGCGAGCTTGTGTCCGCAGACTAGGTGAAACAGAAACTGCGCCATCGCAGCTCCGACCACTCGGATCAGGTTTGGTTTTCAGAAGCGGTGTGAAGGAGCCTCCACTCTTTTTGTAACAAGCTACAAGTCGTTTATTTAACTAACTTAATCTTACTTATCTATATTATAACTAATCACAATTAGTCCAAAGCTGTTTAAGAATGGTTGAAACGATAAACATCCTGCAGTTTGTTTGCGCTGACAGCTCAGCCGGTATTGTTATCTGACCTTTTCATTCAGGCACTGCTCTGGATTACTGGCACACACCATAGTCACATGATATCTATATGGCATTATGTTTTTCAATATTATGAATATTTACGATTAATTGATAAATTATTGTTAATTTTCCTACTGATGATCCAAAAGATTTCTTCAAATGCCACAATGAAGCCTGCTTAAAGCCTTTGGTGCCCCAGCCAAAAAAAAAGAGAAAAAAAAAGTTTTGTTATGTTATGTTATATTGTGTACGTTCTGGCCAAAACTAACTAACTCAGAATCTTATTATTAATAATCAATCTTTGTATATACTGTTCTATATAGTTTTTTATTAATTTTAATCAATTTAAGATGTTTGACAATGTTAAGATAAATATGTTGCATTTTGGCATGCTTTTTGACTTATTTATTAACTATTTATGGACATAAAATTCAATAAAAAATATCCTGGGTTTGAAGAATATGTGTCCCTGGCCTTCACTGAGCTCAAGTAATAGATTAATGTACAGAAATTGTGAATAAACTTGACTGTTGATGTCTTCAATAATAATGTCAAATAACCAACATTTCTCAAAATGGATATATCTCATTTTGCAACGAAACTCTTCAAATATATCTTTCAGATTGCTCAAGGTAATATTCTCTCATGATTTTTTTTTTCAGAAAAATGTATGCATACCTGATTTTCCGTCGTCAATCAGCCACATCAAGCTGACTCTTCTTGGGGCCATCTGCAGAGGCAGAGCACCTTGAAAGCAGGGAGTCTGGAGGGGCCAAACCCAAGGAAGAGGTGCTGGCAGAGGCCACTGCTTATGTCAGGAGCAATGGTGGAGACCCCAGTGACCAGTTTTTAGTACTGGCACTCTGCAAAATTCTGCTGGCAAGTACCAGAACCAGAGATTTAGATGGCTCCTGGAGCATGTTCTGGGGTATGTAGTATACCTGGTGCTCAGCATTTCTGATAAAAACAGCAGACAACACCCTTGTCAGAAAATAAACACCTGTTTCTTCAGTGCACTTCCTACATCAGGGAGATGGCAGAAGAAGTGGAGAAGTATAAGAGGAATCAGAAAATGCAAGCAGAAGCCAGGGCCACTGGAGATCAGGGGTGCTTGATGGTGGAGTTTGGTGAGTTTAAGGGCCGGTCCATGAAGACTGAGGACCAGAGCGAGGATACCCAAGCCCTCATCAGGTTCCTGGTTAAAGAGGATGCCAGGCCTTAAACCAACCTGGCCCTTTTCAAGACACATGTCCTGAAAAGACTGGCTTCTGCTGCTGCCCCTGCACCTCCACCTGCAGCATCCAGTGTCTCTGCTCCTCCACCTACAGCATATAGAGTCTTCTCTGCTGCTCCACCTGCAGCCATCCAAACAGGTGTACAGCAGACCACCTCTGTGAAAGTGCTGTTGACACGGGGCAAGCATTTGTCTCATTCACAGCTGGCAAAAAAACTGATGTCACCTGTTAAACCCTGTGAGTAGGAGTGTGAATACTCAGTGTGAATACAAAATTTCCCAACTGCAGTTATATATGTGTTCATTTATCATTATGGCAAACTTTGTTTCCAGATCCAATACTGCAGCCCACTCTACCTCCTCCAACATCAGAACCCCCAGCCAAACGTATGGCCCAAAGGCAGCTTTTCACTATTGGTGAGAACCATCTTATCGTACATTTGGATGTGAGTATTTTTTACAGTAATAGTTTTAACATTTATGCTCCAGGCTGAAGATGATGAAGAACTGGTGTTTGCTGCATCACAATGTGAAGCACAGCTCTATGCAGGTGGGGCACATGACACAAATGAAAACGTTGTTAAAATGTTTTGTGCATTTTTTTTTTTACAAACAATAATAAATAGGGCTGCACTGTAATCCACGTCTTTAAATCAATGGGCTACACAAGAATAAAAATTACAAACGGTGAAATTCTCTAGATCTTGTATTCAATTTTTATCATGAATTGATAAAGTACTCTTTTTCTTCCTTATAGGAATTCTCTCGCAAAATGTCCTTACAATCAACATAAACAAAAAAAAAATTCATACAGTAACAAAATACAAAAACTTAAAATCCCCATGAGTGTGGTTGCTTGTATGTGTGTGCGTAAAGTCCAAAGTCCGTGGATGTGTGTGCGTGCAAAATGGATCGCGCTCACTAGTAAGTTTGAGTCCGGTTTACAGGCACCATATAAAGTTGCTGCAACTCAAAAGTCCTCCATGGATAGTCTTTACAGCTGGATGGCACGGCTAATGAGTCCAAAGAGGGAAAAACTCCACGGAAACTGTTGTCTCCAGCACAAAAAAAGTTAGCTTAGGCAGACAGCCGCTCCATGCGCTCCGACGGTTTCTTCAGAAGTCTTGCTGAGCAGTGTCTATGTGCCCTCTATCTCCCCCTCATGGTGTGTATGATATGTAAATGTGTGTATATATAGCAGGGATCACCAAACTTGTTCCTGGAGGTCCGGTGTCCTGCAGATTTTAGCTCCAACCCTAATCAAACACACCTGAGACAGCTAATCAAGATCTCACTAGGTATACTTGAACCATCCAGGCAAGTGTTTTGAGACAAGTTGGAGCTAAACCCTGCAGGACACCGGACCTCCAGGACCGAGATTGGTGATCCCTGATATATAGAATAAAGGAAATAGTTAACACAGGAAATAGAACAAAGATACATTCACCTCACCTCATCACTTCAAAATAAAAGTCCATTACTCACTGATATAACTGGTGATACAATAACTGAGTGCGAGCATGCTTAACTGCATGGCCCATTCACACATTCAATTAATTTTACAGTAAGCGTCTACTCTATTATGTGACAGCACTACAGCACGATTCTGGATAAAATTATAATCACGTTTTTTTTTTTTTTTTTTTTTTTTGGCTTAAAATCAAGATCACAATTTTCACATGATTCTGTAGATAAAGGGTTATATGAGTAGGTTATTATTGTTATTATTCAAACATATAGTAAAACAACAATATTAGGCCAATGTGTAAGTCTACTGTTGGTAAAAATGCTAAATCTTGTATAGACTTTGACTGGTGGACTTGAACAGACTTTAAATTTGTCCTGGTTTTCATTCACAGTAAAGTGATGGCATTAGAATACAATCATTAAAAATTCTAAAGTCAAATTATTATGTTTGAGACATGCTTGTCATTTGTCATTGAGAACATTTTAGACCATTTTCTTTAACTGTTAAAATCAGACATTGTCATTATCAGATTCCCTCATGCATTAGATTGAACATTATATAGGTTACAGTAAGTATACTGACACAGCTAAACATTTATTTTCATACACAACACTTTGTGTTCACTATGAAAGAGAAAAAAAACTTATCAAATGCATTTAAATGATGTGCGCTCCGGTTTCACTCTTACTGCCAAGTGCTATTCACGTCATGGCTGTTGTCAATTTGGGGAAAAAACATACATGCAAATCATACTTCCTGTGCGGCTCCCAAACGATCGCTCTGTGCAACAAACTGAATGTTATTTACAAATTTATCCCCTGTTATTTACAGCCTACGCAGGTTCTGTTTGTAGCACCCGTGACCAACAGATTAATTTGATGTCCTATTAAACGCTGATCAGAAGACTAGATTCGCTCGAGAGCCAGAGTTGCAGCAAGAGAAAATACAACAATGAGTGCTTTATAAATTTGTTTTCAATTTTAGATTAGTTCAAAATCACAATACAAATAAAATAGAAACAATAAACAATTTTAATAAAAAACAAATACCACAATACCATAGAAAAACCAAAAATAAACCCAATGTTTGTATACTAGTTTAGTTACTGTAAGGATGGATATATCTCTCCATAATAATTATACCCTGAGAATTATTATGGAATTCCACGAGAGAGGACCACGGGAATGGTCAGGCAATAAAACCATAAACTCTCTAATCTTCTTCAAGGATCACGAGAAAGCTGTGGTCTCACCATCTGCCCTCACACCCTTTGGCCCTCCCTAGTTATACGACCAGGGTATTGAAAGGTCACTCAAGGATGACCAGAATTCAGGTTTCTATGGTGAAATGAAATATGTGGTGTATTTGCTAAACTTACAAACGTTAGCTTGTCATGTTTGGTATCATTTTAAATGTCTCTGTGTGATTGGTAAAGTGGTCTTAATGTCACTGTGATATTTCACTTGTATTTGGTTATTTGGGTTTTGACTTTGATAAAATCTCTGCCAGATGCTCCCCCCTCCAGAGATGATTAACATCATATACACTAGGCAAGGGTCACTGTGACACCCTGTTGGGTATATAAGGTATCGATGTTGTTTAGGCCATTGGGATTCAGTCACTGAAGGACCCCGTTGTAGTGTTTGAGTTTCTGGAGCTCTGAATCAGAACTCAGACACTACAACGTATTTTTACATAGTCAGGTATTCACTCTTAATCTATCTTGGAGAAATTGATGTTGTACAATTTGAATTGGCTTATCTTGTGCAATTATGTGAATTGGAATTGAAAATATTTGCCTGACAAATAAATGTAAAGACTTTTGTTTAACTAAATATCTCCTGAAATCATTTGAATCTAGTAGATTGTCTTAGGCTGGAGTTTCCGCAACCGACGACCGGGATTTTGTCATACAGTCCAGGCTGAATGGATGAAGCCTTCTAGCACAACATTTAAGACCTGCTGATTTCTGACTGAATCTACTGACTTAGTATGTTATAATCTAGTGGCTAAATCAAACTTTCTTTATGTATGAGCAAGCATGGGGCGGCCTATTATTACTTAGAGGATATAACTGTAAACTAATTTCCTTTATCTAAGAATCAGAACCGGCGAGGATGTGTCCGTGAGCAGATGTAGCTGGCCAGCATGCTGACTCTAAGCGACTTCGGGTAAGCAATGAACCATTACTTGAAAATAAGGATTTATTAGGTTAATCAATCTAAATTAGACCAAATCATAACCTATAAGGTAATCGGCTTGAATTGGATGAATGAATATCTAAATTATAATGAATTGGAGTCAGATTAAATTCGGAGATGGAAACGAATCAAAATATGTTTTCATGAGTAGAAATATTTCTTTTCACATGTGCTAAAAGGCTTACACGCATTTACCTTCACCCATACTGTTAGCTCCATCATCGGACTAATAAATGGACCCTTACATTACTATATCTAGAATGCTATTATTTTAAATATATACAGGGAGTGCAGAATTATTAGGCAAGTTGTATTTTTAAGGATTAATTTTATTATTGAACAACAACCATGTTCTCAATGAACCCCAAAAACTCCTTAATATCAAAGCTGAATAGTTTTGGAAGTAGTTTTTAGTTTGTTTTTAGTTTTAGCTATTTTAGGAGGATATTTGTGTGTGCAGGTGACTATTACTGTACATAATTATTGGGCAACGTAACAAAAACAAATATATACCCATTTCAATTATTTATTTTCACCAGTGAAACCAATATAACATCTCAACATTCACAAATATACATTTCTTACATTTAATAAACAAAACAAAAACAAATCAGTGACCAATATAGCCACCTTTCTTTGCAAGGACACTCAAAAGCCTGCCATCCATGGATTCTGTCAGTGTTTTGATCTGTTCACCATCAACATTGCGTGCAATAGCAACCACAGCCTCCCAGACACTGTTCAGAGAGGTGTACTGTTTACCCTCCTTGTAAATCTCACATTTAATGATAGACCACAGGTTCTCTATGGGGTTCACATCAGGTGAACAAGGAGGTCATGTCCTTAGTTTTTCTTCTTTTAGACCCTTTCTTGCCAGACACGCTGTTGAGTACTTGGACGCGTGTGATGGAGCATTGTCCTGCATGAAAATCATGTTTTTTGAAGGATGAAAAAGGTGTCTTCCAGACACTGGCAGTAGGACTAGGAGTTGAGCTTGACTCCATTGTCAACCCGAAAAGGCCCCACAAGCTCATCCTTGATGATACCAGCCCAAACCAGTACTCCATCTCCACCTTGCTGGCGTCTGAGTCGGACGAGCTCTCTGCCCTTTACCGATCCAGCCACGGGCCCATCCATCTGGCCCATCAAGACTCACTATCATTTCATTAGTCTATAAAACCTTAGAAAAATCAGTCTTGAGATATTTCTTGGCCCAGTCTTGACATTTCAGCTTGTGTGTCTTGTTCAGTGGTGGTCGTTTTTCAGCCTTTCTTACCTTGGCCATGTCTATTGCACACCTTGTGCTTTCAGGCATTCCAGTGATGTTGCAGCTCTGAAATATGGCAAAATTGGTGGCAAGTGTCATCTTGGCAGCTGCACGCTTGACTTTTTTCAGTTCATGGGCAGTTATTTTGCACCTTGGTTTTTCCACACGCTTCTTGTGACCTTGTTGACTATTTTGAATGAAACGCTTGATTGTTCAATGATCACACTTCAGAAGCTTGGCAATTTTAAGAGTGCTGCATCCCTCTGCAAGATATCTCACTATTTTTGACTTTTCGGAGCCTGTCAAGTCCTTCTTTTGACTCATTTTGCCAAAGAAAAGGAAGTTGCCTAATAATTATGCACACCTGATATAGGGTATTGATGTCATTACACCACACCCCTTCTCATTACAGAGATGCACATCACCTAATATGCTTAATTGGTAGTAGGCTTTTGAGCCTATACAGCTTGGAGTAAGACAACATGCATAAAGAGGATGATGTGGTCAAAATACTCATTTGCCTAATAATTGTGCACTCCCTGTATACTAATATAATATAATAACTCCTATATGTATTATTTATCACTTATTGTTACCTATTTACTTATTCAGCTAATTAGATTATCTAATAAATCTAATTATCTAATAAATTAGTTCACTATAGCTCTTCACAGTTAAATGACTGTTCAAAGTCACAGAAAAAAAAAA
>CAIGQQ010014177.1:0-11042 GCA_903798035.1 Danio albolineatus
GGCGGACGCGTTCGGTTGTCCCGCAAGTGACGTGTGTCACAGCCTTGGCGCGTCACCGCTGATATTTATAACATTATATATATATTCCGCATTCCACTAAGTAAACACACTTGTTATATATAAAAACAAGTGTGTTCACTCAATGGAATGCGGAAGTCGATCCATATGTTATCAACATCAGCGGTGACGCGCCAAGGCTGTGAAAAAAGTGACATCCGTGACGACATCTGCGATGATCTGACAGAGGTGCGGCAGAACCGAACCGATTTCCAACGACCAAACTGCACAATATATGCTTGGTAAATACTTTACAATACAATATCACCGACTTAGCGTTGTGTAACATGAGCGAGGAGCGGACGCGTTCGGTTAGTCAACAAATGAAGTGAGTCACAGGGACAGGAAGACGCGCTGTGACATTATTACTCTGGCTCTCACAGTGTCTGTATTGAGGAATTTAAATGCATCTGAGATCATGCAGTCACACCGGCCATATGTCACTCTCTGAGCCTCGCTCACAAATAAAACCTGAAGATTAGATTACGCTCTTTCTGACCTCAATTGTACTGTTATTGCTCCAAGAGACTCGGCGGTGGTTACCAGTAGTGTTAACCGGTCAACGGGGATTTTAAACACTGAATGGGCTCAGGTATTGTCGATCTTCTGTCATGCATACATGAAATGGTTAGTGCTTATAATTGATATCCTTGAGCAACCTTAAGTACGAGCTGGTTCAGTAAAAACTGGCAGCAGTACAGAAAGTACATCTTGTACACACCGTATTCAGTTTCATTTGTGTGTGTGTGTGTGAGTGTGTGTGCGTGTGTGTCTGGGCCTTGGTGTGATATATACGCTCAGATCGTCTGCCTGTGGTGTTGAATGTATGTGCAGTTTTATGGCGGGCCGACCGACCGAGTCCTGGCCATTATACTGTGTGTACAGTCAGACTGTACCGTTCCGAAGGTCAGAGTGTTTCCTGCGTCTACATTCGAGCACCCAGACCCTGAAGCGTTCTTGAGGTCGGACACTTTCCACACGAGCGACGTTAAATGCTCTTAAAAGCAAAAATACAGTAGGGTTTGCAGCCCTATTTAATCCTTTCCCACAATGCACCGTGTCAATGCACAGTTGTGTTTCCTGTTTACCGTTGCAACGCTTTTGTTTCGCGTATTTCCCTTTAATGTAGATGCTTTAAGTACGTTGTTTGGGATTTATTTGATCACAATTTAACAGATTAGGTGAGTTTTTAAATAAGCCAGTCATAAACAATCAAAAATGCCGGATCTACGAGACTTTCTGATGAGGAAATACCCTGGCGCGAACGTCCGCTTTCATTTTGCTCTTCTTCGACATGTTTCTTGTCGCGGGGTTGACAGTGTCTGTTCGAACTGCAGAACGATTCGAAAGAACCGCTTGTAAATATCGAAATGATTCTTTTTTGTGGTTCAAATGTCAGGATGGTTTGTTCGGAACGTTCACTAAATGTCAGAATGACTCGTCAGGGCGTTCTCCATATTTTACAATGTTTTTTCTTTAAATGTCAGAATGATTCCTCTGAATGTCAGAGTTATTCCTCATTTAAAGTATTCTGTAAATGGCAAAATGCCTCCTCAGAAGTATAAATGTCAGAAATGTCAGTGCAAAACCTGTAAATACACTGACCGGCCACTTTATTAGGTACACCTTACTATTATTAGGTTGGACCAACATTTTCCTTAAGAACTGCCTTAATCAACAAGGAACTGGAATTAGAGATTTTGCTTCATATTGAAATGATAGCATCACGCAGTTGCTGCGGATTTGTCGGCTGCACATCCGTGATGCAAATCTCCCGTTCCACCACATCCCATAGGTGCTGGTGACTGTTGAGGCCATTTGAGTACAGTAAACTCATTGTCATGTTCAAGAAACCAGTCTGAGATGATTCGTGCTTTATGAAATGGCGTGTTATCCTGCTGGAAGTAGCCATCAGAAGATGACTGGTCATAAAGGGATGGACATGGTCAGGAATAATACTCAGGTAGGCTGTGGTGTTAACACGATGCTCAGTTGGTACTAATGGACCCAAAGTGTGCCAAGAAAATATCCCCCACACCATTACATCACCACCAGCAGCCTGAACCATCGATACAAGGCAGGATGGATCCATGCTTTCATGTTGTTGATGCCAAATTCTGACCCGATCATCCGAATGCTGCAGCAGAAATCGAGACTCATCAGACCAGGCAACGTTTCTACATTCTTCTACTGTCCAGTGTTGGTGAGCCTGTGTGAATTGTAGCCTCAGTTTCCTGTTCTTAGCTGAGAGGAGCGGCACCAGGTGTGGTCTTCTGCTGCTGTAGCCCATCTGCCTCAAGGTTGGATGTGTTGTGTGTTCAGAGATGCTCTCCTGCAGACCTCGGTTGTAATAACCTCATGGCACCAACAACCATGCCACGTTCAAAGTCACTTAAATCAACTTTCTTCCCCATTCTCGCTGTGAACTGCAGCAGATCGTCTTGACCATGTCTACATCCCTAAATGCATTAAGTTGCTGCCATGTGATTGGCTGATTAGAAATTTGCATTAACAAGCAGTTAGACTGTACCTAATAAAGTGGCCAGCGAGTGTATAAGACTGATTCTGCAGAGTTGTGGAATATTTTGCTCGACTGTTAATTATGTGGATATTTTTACATTATACTAGTGATGAAGAAAGAAATGAACGTCAACGTAAGACAAATGTTTGATCATTATATTATATTATATTATATTATATTATATTATATTATATTATATTATATTATTCATTCATTTTCCTTTTCAGCTTAGTCCCTTTATTAATCCGGGGTCGCCACAGCAGAATGAACCGCCAACTTATCCAGCATTTGTTTTACGCAGCAGATGCCCTTCCAGCCACAACCCATCTCTGGGAAAATATTATATTATATATGGTTAAATTATATTTTAGTATGATAATGAATTGTATGTTCTCATAGAAATCAGTTTTCATGTTTGTTTTTCAGTAACCTACTACTGATGTACTAATATTATATCAAGAACATTGCACAAAACATCACTTATTATCTGACAAGTGAATTAAACGCCTTAATTTACTAATAGCAGACTTCTATAAGAAAAATCTTGAAAAGCAATATGCTGCTAAATGAATATGTAAATAAGAGCAAAATAAACATGAAATTAATCAGACAATTACATATTTACTCTGAGAAAACAGTCTGATCATAGGGATATGGATATTTGCACAAGCTTGGCAAACCCGTGTCAATATTTATTTATTTTTATTTTATTATTATTATTATTTTTGCACAGTAGGTTAGATTTAAAGGGGCTGTTCACCCAAAAATCTACATTCACTTACCTTTTGTGCTTGTACAGTTTAAGTTTCTGCTGAAAACATTAGAAGATGGCCTGTAGAAAGCTGAAAACATCTAACTATTGACTAAGTCGGTAAGCAAAGAAAGAAACTCAAACAGGTTTGGAACAAGTGAGAGTAAACGAAATGTCGTTTTTGGGTGGACTGTTCCTTTATTATTTCTTTCCTCAATAGTTTGCACAGAGGAAATGATCCGGTAAAGATTTCTAAATCAATGCTGAGCCTCACACTTAGGTGGTGGTAGATTAAAGATGTTTGCCAGCTTTTTTCACTCTCTTCAGTATTTCAATAAATCTCGATGATAAACATGCACAATATTAATATCATTGGTACATCAAAATACAGTGAATAAATAATTTATTTAACATTTTTAGAACACTTTTCAATTATATTTAGATTGTATTTGATCTTAATATATATAAAACTTTTAAAAATGTTAATCTGATCTACAACATACACAAATATTGTTGATAAATTTCTATTTAAACATTAGTTTATTCTATGCAAAGAAGCACAGCCATATCACCCTGCAGCCTCAGTGAAGCTAAGCAGGGCTGAGCCTGGTCAGTTCCTGAATGGGAGACCACATGGGAAAGCTAGGTTAGTGTTGTTAGTGAGGCCAGCAGGGGGCGCTCAACCTGCTGTCTGTGCGAGTCCTAATGCCCCAGTATAGTGAAGGGGAACCCCCACCCCTTTCAGTGTTTTTAAAAAGCTTTGTGTGGATGACCATTAGAGCTGCACGATTCTGGCTAAAATGAGAATCGCGATTTTTTATTTTTTTTGCTTAAAATAAAGATCAGGATTTTCTCACGATTCTGTAGATGTAACATAAAGGTTAATTTGAGTAGCCTATTATTATTGCTATTTCAGAATACAACTTTTCAAACTTCTGATGTTGAATTGTTTTAGACGTTGACAACATTATAGAGCATGTTTTTCTACTGGTAAAATCAGACATTTGCCGTTATCATATTCCCTCCTGCATTATATTTAACGTCAAATAGGCTATAGTAGTTATACTGACACTGTTCAACATTTATTCTCATGCACAACGCTCTGTTCGCTATGAAAGAAAAACATTAAATGCTTGTCGTAATCATTAATCTAAAATGTGATATGATCATTTAAATGATGTGCGCTTTCGGTTTTATTTTCACTGCTAAGTGCGGTTCATACTTCCAAACGATAGCTCTGTGCCACAAACTGAATGTTATTTACAACTTTATTAGCTGTTATTTACAGCCTATGCAAGTTCTGTTCACTAAAGTAGGCATCATTCACGCGAATACATCATTACATGAAGACAGAAATGACATTTTTGGGAGAATTATACCTTATAAATACAGCATGTGACTCTTTCAACACCATTTGGAGGTGTCGCCGTTGCTGAACATTGTATGTAAAACAACGTGAAGACTTGTGCGGCCGCCTTTGCTTCTCTCCTGAACTTGAAAAATGATTGACAGAATCGTATAAATGCTAAATTAAGATCATCTAGGGGGTCGAATCGAGCTATCTTTTTACAATTAATTGTGCAGCTCTAATGACCATACACAAAAAATGCGCTATATAAATACACACTTCATTAGATTACATTTACATTATTCTGAACCTAAACATATACGTTTAGTATTTTTTTTGTTATTATTATACCTGTTAAATTAATTATATTGTAGCTTAGGTCAATATCATGATAATATTATATACCGCGATAAAAAGCTTCATCATTGCAACAATACAATGTGACACTGACATTTGGAGAATTAGTTTAAAATGATGTCAGACCAGACACGAGTGTTGTCTGATGCACGTGTGTTATTACTGCTGGTACTGTTTAATCAAACTCAAGCTTTTGTTATTTTTTGTTTCCTGCCAGGATTTGCCGAGGTGTAAATTAAGTCTGGCTGAGGCCCCTGCACCCTAGTGAGAAAACAACAGAAGGGCCGTGAAGATCAGCCCTAATGGAAGAGATCGAAACAGAGCTGACCTGCTCCGAGCAGGACGCTTTAGGAGCAGACTTCATTACGGTGGAGCTGGACACCCAACCCATCGAATATGTGGTCAAATGGGCCGAGGCGGGCTCCAAATTCACCATAGCCTGTGTGAAGAAGGATCTGGAGGAGGCCGGCTGCTTCACCTCGGATCAAATGGTGAAGGTGGATCCAGATGAGACCTTCTTTGTCCCGTACGAATCGGTGTATCCAGAGTGTGACGATGTCGATACAGAACTGATCACGACTCACGAAGAGGAAGTAGGAAGCGAGTTAGATTTCGACAACAGCACAGAAACGATTAACAGCCAGCTCTGCGAAGAAGAGGATATTTCTGACGTCTCCTGGGAGAAGGAGGTGTCTCACGCCAGAACCTACAACTGCCACTTTTGTGGGAAGAGCTACAGCCATTCCTCCAGTCTCGCCCGCCATCTGCACACACACACGGACCGACCGTCGCTCGCTTCCTCGAAGGATTTCAGCAAGTTATGCGACGGCAAGAAAGCTCTACAGTGCAACCTCTGCGGGGTCAGATGCAACGGCAAGCGGCTTCTGGCGATACACAAGAAATGCCACAAAACCAAAAGACTGCACACGTGCAACACGTGCGGCAAAACCTTCAATCACAGCTCCAGTTTGTCGCGGCATCGACTAATTCACAAAAAAGGTTTGGATAAAAGCCCTAGGCCGTTATACCCCACCCCGACTCCAGCTCCCATCATGACCCAGCACAGTTTCCCATCGCCCGTAAATAAACGAATGGGCGAACGAGAGAAGCAATACCAGTGTGCGCAGTGCGACAGAGTCTTCAGCCACTCTGCCAGCCTCTCCAAGCACCAAGTCGCGCATGTGCGTCAGCTGCTGAACTCCTACACGCATGGAAAAGATAAGTCCTCGGATCTGAAGATCCGTCTGAAGCTGTGCTCCCGCGACAAGCCCAACTACTACACCCTGTGCAAGAAGAACAAGCACAGCAAACGGGGCAAGAAGAGGCTGTACCTGCCCAACGAGGAGCGGCCGTATCCCTGTCGCATGTGTGACAAGCGCTTCAGCCACACCACCAGCCTGTCCCGGCACGAGCACATGCACGCTAGCGATAAGCGCTATGCCTGCGACGTCTGCAAGAAGACCTTCGTCCGGCAGTCCAACCTTAAGCAGCACCAGCAGACGCACGCTTCCGGCAAACTCTACCAATGCCAACAGTGCGGGAAGACTTTCGTTCACTCCTCCAGCTTCTCGCGCCATAAGAAGGTGCACGCGGCCATGAGGTTTTCCCCGATTGAGGAGGACATTACGTGTGAAGAAGAACTAGTGATCGACGAGGCCGCGCCGCTTGAATATGAATCCGAGTGAGAAAGACTTTTCCCAACCCAAATGTTCTGATGGATGTTTTTTTTAATCACTCATTAGGGATGTCAAAAGTACAGACTTCGGTGGCAATCGATGCTGAAATTGTAAAAATCACCAACCTTTGAGTAGTGTTCAAAACGGGTTCTTAAAGGGGCCGTTCACCCAAAACTAATGTTGTCATGATAATGCAATTTCATTACCAATTTCCCACAAACATTTAAGCGCTGTTGAGCGCATTCCTAAACACCGCTGATTTGCCGTTGTGTTCATGTGCTCAACAGAAATGACTGTCATTGGTCATGATCAGTTTACCACTGTTTATTGAGTGCAAACTCCGATACATGGACACTGACACGTTTCAAAGCCACGAAGATCAGCTGGTGTGTCTATGAGCTGACATACAAGCGATCTGCTGATGGATCAGCTGATATTCGCAGCTTTGAAACGCTCCAGTGTCCCTGTATCTGCATTTGCACTCTGTAAACATCGGTGAAGTTCGGTGAACTGATGACCGTCACAGCCAATCACAGTCACTTCTATTGAGCACATGAACACAATGGCAAGTCAGCGATGTTGAAGAACACGCTTAAACGGGAAATGGGCGTTTTTTAAATTTCAGTTCCAATTGGTACCGAATTGCAGTCATGCAAATTCAGTCATTGTTTACTCACCCTTAACTTGTCACAAACCTGTTTGAGTTTCTTTCTTCTGAACACAAAATAACTTCTTTAGAAAAATGTGGTTGCATTGACTTCCTTAGTATTTGTTTTTCCTACTACGGAAATCACGGTGGATTTCAGAATTCCAACATGTTTCAAAAACATCTTCCTTTGCGTTCAGGTGAATTGTGGTTCGGCGAATGGTAAGTAAATGTTAATTTTGAGGGTAAACTATCCCTTCAAACACTATTGATTGACAAATTGCGTTCACACGCTCAACATGTATGACGTTGATGCTCTTCATCGAGACACTAGAGCAGATATACGAGTGGATATATGACGGATCAGCTGATAGACGTAACTCCAAACGCTCCAGTGTTAGTATACCTGTGCAATCGCTCATTGAAACGTTCATTACAGCCAATCACAGTCAAATCTCTTGAGCTTGTGAACACGATGACCAATCAGTGGTGTTTAAAAACCTGAAATGGAGAAACTTTCAGTTCTGATTGAAACCGAAGGCGGTACTTTTGACATCCGTACCCCTCGTTCATGTTTGCGAAATTAAGTTTGGGTGTGGTTTCCCTTACTATGAGGCTCTCTAATATAATTCTAATTATTAAAAGCCCTGTTTGGCTACCTTTATTAATATATATATTACAAAAAATTATATATTTATTTAGTTTTTTTCTTAACATTCCCTTTTGCTCGTCTAGGGTATTTACTTGCAAGTCCGTTCACACAATTAAACTCCCTTAATTTGTAGACACCTACACGAAAAACAAGAGGTGACGCTGGCAGTGCAGGTCTTATTTATTTTCCATGCTTGCACTGAATCTTCGAACCCTAAACAGTGTACTTTCTGGAGAAAAGATTGCACTCAAAAGAGTTTTGTATGCAAAAAGTACATTTTATATGCAATTTACTTGAAGGTTGTTCCATTAAGTGTGCGGTTGTGTTCCCCGTACTATTAATTTCATTGACCAACAAATTCAAAACTAAATTCAGGAGGTTTTTTGCAGCGTGGTTTGTGATTACTTCAATATAATCTGCGGGATGAGTGCAAACGAAGACGCTGTACTCAGAACTAACAAAGTGTTTTGGGGTGGTTTGAGTGTTCTGGGTTGGATTTTTAACATGTTGGTACTTATTTCTTCACGTTTATTTGTCAAAATATGAAATCCAATATGTCCACGGAGTGTTTATTATTATTATTATTAAAAATTGGATGCTTGTTGGATGTACAGATGCACTTCAGATATTATTCTAATAGATTTGTGTGTGAATTTGATGAACATGAGAAAAGAATATACTCGCAAAATAAAAAAGAAATGCTTTTTACTTCTGCTGTACATGTGTAAAAAGTTGCAGTTGCAAAAACCAGAAGCTCTATCTGATTTATTTTTCTGTATCTTCATAAGTTATGGAATAGCCAAGGGATTTCATATTTTAACAAGCATTGCACTATTGTATTTATATAGACAGACAGAAGCACTACGTATTTAGGACATCGGAATTTTGGATCTCCTGGTTTAAAACCTCAAAATGACGGAGGCACGGAAATATCTTCCTCGCGTTTGGGGGGAAAAATGGATCAAGTGCCCTCAGATATACTCTCTGCAAGACCAAAGCTCTTCAACGCAGCGCTGAAGACCTGCAGTTCAGCTTATTAAATGTGTTAAATCAAAATCTTGTTAGATGTTCATGTGTGTCTGGGGTTTATCTTTCACTGTTAGCTGTATGAGTTGGAATTGTATGGCGATTAATGGTGTTTTGAGAGTTGAGATTAACGTATGAAGCGCAGATGATGTTGTTAAAAGGCTCTTGGTACTTTTTATTAAGTTTTTTTTTTGGTTATATATTCTTGTTGAAGCATAATTCACATCCCCAATGATATCTTTTTGCCATTGTTTTCCATGAATGCAAGGTTTATTCCCTTTCCTGTCCACACTTTTCATCATTTGGTTTATAGCATCTTACTCTTGTTTTCAATTGCTGTAGCCGTTTCATCAGTGCAGCAGACCTACATCTTATATAAAGCTGGTTTTCGTATTGTGTTTGCCATTAGATTACAGTTTAAGAGTTCTGTCCTGGAGTTTTTTTTTTGTAATAAATTGGTTCATGAATCAGTTTTTGCTTGTTTCTGTCTAGCGGTTTATCAGTGAAAGCATTGTTTAGTTGTATTCAGTCATTATTTTAACCTACGTAAATCAAGAAACTATCCCAGTTTGAATGATTTACTTAAAGATATATATTCTGATTTACTTTAGTTCAATTTTATACTGCACTTTACATCCTAATGTCTCAATTAATCGTCTGATTACCTGACAATGTTTGCCGCTTGTAGTTCTGTCAGCAAGCAGAAAGATGGCGCCGCAAGGCAAGGTTTACACCAGGTTCTCTCTCTCTCACACACACATATATAAACCTAGTCATTCATTCATTTTCTTTTCGGCTTAGTCCCTTTATTAATCCGGGGTCGCCACTGCGGAATGAATCGTCAACTTATCCAGCATATGTTTTACACTGCGGATACTCTTCCAGCTGTAACCCATCACTGGGAAACGTCCATATTCAATCATTCACACACATACGGTCAGTTTCTGTTTAACAGAAAGAAGATATTTTTCAACACATTATTAAACATAATAGTTTTAATAACTCATTTCTAATAGCTGATTTATTTTATCTTTGCCATGATGACAGTAAATAATATTTGACTAGATAATCAAGACACTTCTATACAGCTTAAAGTGACATTTAAAGGCTTAACCAAGTTAATTAGGTTAACTAGGCAGGTTAGGGTAATTAGGCAAGCTATTTTATAATGATGGTTTGATCTGTAGACTATTGGAAAAAAATAGCTTAAAGGGGCTGATCATTTTGACCTTAAAATGACTTATTAAAAGTTAAAAACTGCTTTTATTCTAGCTGAAATAAAATAAATAAGACTTTCTCCGGAAGAAAAAATATCAGATATACTGTGAAAATGTCCTTGCTCTTAAACATCATTTAGGAAATATTTAAAAAAGAAAAAAAAATATCAAAGGGGGGCTAATAATTCTGACTTCCACTGTATATAATATTTTAAAAAGTCAATGTAATGTTTTGCATATTGATAGTGGTTTTATGATTTTAATAGAAATGAACTCAACATAATACAGCTCATTTCTCAAACAACAGATGATTAAGGCCAAAATAAGATCACCAAAATTGAGATTATTTTGCTTACTGGTAACATTTTACAGTAAGGTTCATTAGTTAATGCATTTACTAACATGAACTAATCATGAACAACGTTTGTACTTCATTTATTAATCATAATTGAACATTTACTAATGCATTATTAACATCCAAGTTCATGCTTGTTAACATTAGTTAATGCATCGTGAGTTAACATGAACTAACAATGAACAGCTGATTTTCATGAACTAACGTTAACTAACATGAACAAATACTGTAGTAAATGTATTGTTCATTGTCTGTTCATGTTAGTAAATGCATCAATTAACGTTATCTAATGAACCTTATTGTAAAGTGTGACCTACTTATTTATTATTTATATTACTATATTTATTTATTTATTTATTTACTTAAATTTAAATTAAATTAAATTAAATTAAATTAAATTAAATTAAATTAAATTTAATTTAATTTAATTTAATTT
>CAIGQQ010014178.1:0-12676 GCA_903798035.1 Danio albolineatus
TGGAATGATTACAATATATTTATGGATTTAATAATGGTTGGTACAATGTTATAAGTTTGATTAATATTACTGGTATTATAATTTAATTATTTTGAATATGATCTAATTTTTATCCGGAATTATATATATATTATATATATATATATTATTATAATTGAATTAATGTGTTTACAAACTAATTACCAGAAATATAAAATATAATTGAACTAAATTGAAAGGATCTAATAAATATCTATTAAATACAAATCCATAAGCACAAATTCTAGGAGTTTCAACATCACTCTTCAGGCTAATACTTCTTGTTTGAATATGCTAAAAGAGGTCTACATTTATTTACATTTAGATATAAAACTTTCCAGTATATATTAGAGTAAAACCCAAAGATGTTTTGATTAAGTCTTAAACAATGATTAAGATTATTTTGGATATTGGTGCATTCTCAAAAAGCACTTTAATCCAAAAAGACTGAACAAAAGGTCATTTCTAAAATAAGTGAGCAACACTTTAAGTACAAGTTTCCCAGAAAGAGCAAGATATATTAATGTCACTTAAAGTTTGTGCATAAACTGCTTGACAGGAAAAAATACATATTATAATTATATAAACAATTTTATAATTATTTGATGAAATAGTTCTTTAACGTAATTTGTTAAGAAACCTTTAGGATCAGTGATGATTATTTTATTTTAAGTCTGTAAGACTTGAGTTAATATTAGGTTATTCACTAAAATATATCATTTAATCATTCATGGAGCTGAACGCAGTAAATAGTCGGTATAAAAAGGTCAAAAATAAACCTGTGCAGACAATCTAGCCTTTATAACCAGATTATTTAACAAAAATGATTACTGTAGTCAAATATTTGTAGTCTTTTAATAATCAGGATGTGTACAAGAAGAGACAGTATGAAAAGTAAATTGTTTGTTTTGAAATTTGTGAATTGGAATTTGTCCAATAATAAACCTGAAACACACGTGGTTGATGTTGTGGTGAACTCAGCCAATCATGTAATATCGGTGTCGTCATCATCAGCTCCTGCAGTCGCTCTTCAGATGCTGCTCCGGCTGAATCAATCACGTGGCATCGGAGCAGCATCAATCCGGACAAAATTTCTAACCAGCATGCTCCACTTTAAGACAGATTTCGATTGATCTGCGCAGCGATGCGTGAAGTCGAACGCACTTTAACACTCTCTCTAATGTCTTCTCTTCCATCTCTGTTTTTGGGCACTCTGTTTTAGAGATCCAAAATGTAATACTAACGTTTCTAAATAATATTCTTATTTAAAGGCTTCATCCTAATCAACCTTTTTGCTATAAAAAGTTAAGTTTGGTGTAACTAAAGAAAATTGTACACAGCATTACCTGGTTAATAACTTTTATGCTTTGCAAAATTCTTTATTCATAAATGTAGGATTTTGACCCCCAACACTTTCTTCAGAAAGTTTAATTGTCTTCATGAAGAAAACTTGTTTCCTTTCTCAAATTAGTCAATTAAAACAAATGTGTAGTGTTTGAAACCAAAGTCTTCATTTGTTACCCACAACACATCAAGAGTTTATCAAGTCAAAATCTCATCATTACTACAAAACATCTTCAACCCTCTTCAGTTATTGAGTTTAATTCATCAGGTGTTCAAAAGGTTTCATTTTCACTAACTTGATTTGTATACAAGAGTTCACACTCGTTGTGGAGAGAGCCCTAAGCTCCGCTGGACAAGGCCTCATTTTTGCTCTCCACTGTGACGCTTCTTCATGTGAGCGCTGAGGCTTCTTTTATATTTAAAGCTCTTTCCACACTCACTGCATCTAAAACACTCTCCTGAGTGAATCTTCATGTGTTGCTTAATGGAGTCTTTGCGTGTGAGACTCTTTCCACACTGATCACATGTGAACACTATGGTTCCAGTGTGACCATCTATGTGGTTCATGAGGTTTGCTTTGGTTGTGAAGCTCTTTCCACACTGAGAACATGCAAACGGCTTCTCTCCGGTGTGACTTATCATGTGGAGTTTGAGTGTGTTTTTACATCTGAAACTTTTACCACACTCTGTGCATGTGTAAGGTTTCTCTCCAGTGTGAATCCTCATGTGGATGTCAAGGTTTTGTTTTTGAGCAAAACTTTTCCCACACTGTGTGCAAGTAAAAATTCTCTCTCCAGTGTGAGTTCTCATGTGGGCTTCAAGGGTGCCATTTTGCTTATAACTCTTTCCACACTGAGGGCAAGAGTAAGGCCTCTCTCCAGTGTGAATTCTCATGTGCACTGCCAAGTTTCCTGCATGACAGAAGCCTTTCCCACACTGTTGGCATGTGTACAGCCTCTCTCCAGTGTGAATTCTCATGTGCGCTGCAAAGTTTCCTGTAGTATAGAAGCTTTTTCCACACTGTTGGCATGTGTACGGCCTCTCTCCAGTGTGAATTCTCATGTGCACTGCAAAGTTTCCTGCATGATAGAAGCTTTTTCCACAGTGTTGGCATGTGTTCTGCCTCTCTCCAGTGTGACGTCTCATGTGCACTGCAAGGTTTCCTGTATTATTAAAGCTTTCTCCACACTGTTGGCATGTGTACGGCCTCTCTCCAGTGTGAATTCTCATGTGGATTTTAAAGCTTTGTATATAACCAAAACTCCTTCCACACTGTTCGCAGGTGTAAGGTTTCTCTCCTGTGTGAACTCTCATTTGAACATCAAGCTTTGGCTTTTGACTAAAACTCTTTCTACTCTGTTTACTGCTGAAATTGCACCTAGATTTGGATTTCCGAGGTCTTACGCATGATGAAGTCTTTTTAGTCAGTGTGGGTTTTTCATCAGTCATTTCTTGGGGTTTCTCAAACTGCTGTTTCTCTTCCATTTCATTCTGTTGATGAGTCTCTTCTTTCAGCACCATCTGGCCTTAAAAAAAAAAAGAGCTAACTTTAGTATGAAGCCACAAAGCGACAAGCATAAAATAGATGTTTCACCCTAATATTAAAATGACCTCACCATTTACTCTCTGTCATGAGGTTTTAAACATTTCCTTTCTTCTGGAACACAAAGTACACCAGCGTTTTTTCACAATATCTTCTTTTGTGTTCAATCAAGAAACTCATAAAGGTTTAAAACCACATGAGGGAGAGTAAATGATGAGGCTATTTTCATTTCTGCGTCAACTATCCCTTTAAAGGGTTCCTATTATGAACCTTTTTTTACAAGATGTAAAATAAGTCTTTGGTGTTCCCAGAATGTGTCTGAGGTTTCTGCTCAAAATCAGATCATATACCTTGCAGATAGGACTGGGCGATATGGCAAATTTTTTCATAAAGTTTGAACGATTCACGATTTCAATTTCTTTGTTGTGTAAATAGTCAACTTAAAACATTACATTAACATGACTGAGTAACATCTGAGTAAACCATCTGGTTAACGAACATTGTATTTTTAATGGCAATGCCATACATAAATTGCTCAACAAGGTGTAGCCTATTACGCTCCTTCATAGAGCACCGTACTCTCATAAGTGATTGGTTAATTAGACGCACCATCATGTGGTCGAACAAAATTGCCTCCTAAATATTTTGCCATTGGTGCAATTATAATGTATCTAAGGCGCTTTTCCACTATGTGCTGAATCATTCTTTATGCTGAACTGTTCCATTCCGTGCCAAATCAGGCCAGACGGCATGGATATGGTTTCATTTATCACTGTCATGCTGCAACAAAACTCTTTGGAACGTTATACAAAACGCATCAGTAATTGTCTTTATAACTCAATGTAAACAGCTCCCCTTGTTCATTCAAATAAAAGCCAAAACTAGTTTTTTCATGCTGATGTGTAAAAGCAAAAGCAACAGCGTGACTAAACACTGTTATGCCACTCTCTCATATAGGGATGCTAATTATAGCTACAGTAGAAGTCACGGCACCCATATTTGTTTAGAGGTCATATGTTGTGCGGCTTTGGGCAAATTTTATTTGGAGAGAAAATTACTAAGATGTAACGTGATGGTTGAAAATGATAATAAATACCATATTTAAACTCTCTGTATATAACAGAAAAATAAACAATCTTAATGCAACAATAGTTTATCTGTATTAGTGACATGGCAGATATATATAATTGGACAGGCCTTATCAAAGTGAGCGGGCACTTTCACTAATAACAAATATAGCACAAACTATTTCATAACAATCAATTAAATTACACAGCGGTTTTATATCAAAAGTTGATAATGATATAAATATACTACATTCTGATGGTAAAATATAACCATTTAAAACATTTCAGTATTCAAACATTAAATAACAACTGCATCAACTTAAATAAAAAATGAATGAAACAACGCAGCATATCAGGATATAAAGGACTAATACATTTAGCAAAGTGCTGCTCTTCATCTTTGTACTTTTATTTTTGTTATTTTAATTATGTTTTGTCTTCATAATTAACTAATGAGCTACAGACAAATTCCTGCTTGACGTTTTAGAAATTATTTTTGCGTAGCTACACCACCCAGTATATATTATCACAGAGATCAAAAAGAAACGTTACGTAGCCTCATAAATGTCAAACTTATATTTAACTGAATCGTATGACGGCCTATAGCTAAAATGATAAAAATTGCTCATTTTATTTTTATAAAACATTCGAAAAAACGTATTGATATTTTTTTTTTGAGTAAAAGCAATACCGACATTTAAGAGTCAATTTTTTTTTATTATTCATTCATTCATTCGACTCGTGTATTGGTGCATATATAGGCTATAGTTTAAATCATACAACAGTACCTTGGACAGCTACAGTGCCACTCCGGTAAGCTTTCAAGCAAAAGTCCAAATTAAAAAAAAAATTTTACTTTCTGCGAGGACGGCCGACATTCACAACATGCCATAACCGTTCTTCAGGTGGTATAGCTGGCATAAAACAATAAAACAAGCCATCTGGGCTTTAAATTAAGTGCAATTTATTCCTTGTTAGAGTCTGCAAGTTTGTGTTCTATGGATATATGTTGTTGTGGATTGTGGATATCGATGATATTGAGCGTGTCTTTATTCAATGCGCAGCAGAAAAAAAGTCTTTCAGCAGTGCATGTAGTCGTTGGTAATGTTGTCACCCGGATCAGAGCGAGTGTTGTGCTACCAAATACAGTGCTGCATGCAATAAACTCATGCTTAGGCAAAGTAAAGGTCTCATAGGATGTCAATCAAATGAATCAAGCTCTAGGCATGAAAAAAACAATTAACGTATTTTATTATTTTAAAATTTTAGATGACAGGTTAATAATTATATTATATTTCTGCAGGTTTCACCATGTTAAATGTAAGACTTTAAGACATTTTTAAGACCATTATGAATGAAATTTTAGACTCATAAATGGCTAAAGGCTAAGGAACTTTTCAAATGGCCCAGATGATTTTTATTTAGATTTTATTTGCTCTATCAAAAAATATTATAATTTAATACATTTAATAATACAATAATAAATTAATAATAAAAATATATTAGATATTAGCAAAAGATTTTAAATATTGTGTAAAATTAACCTGTTTGTTCCTGCGGATCTTCATGTTTGACTCTGAATGTTTCTTCAATCTTCACATCTTCACTCTCCTCTTTAATAAACGCCATCTTTATAACAGTGTGGAGATCAGTCGCTTCAGCAGGAGTTTTTCTCTGCGTTTGGACACTTTATCCTGTTTAAAATGAACAAAACAATAAAAATGTTCTGTTTAAAATAAATAAAACAATGAACAGAAATAAAATAACTTCTCTTCAACACTTGCTTCAACAGTTTCTCTATATGAGAGTAATTAACTAACAGAAATCAGGTAAGTCTGAGCAAGAAACAACTGCCACAAATGACCTGATTAAAACTGGTACTACATTTCTTATATATAGTGATGTTTACTTAGAATGAAATGACATTATGCTGTTTAATAAATTAAACCTTCATTAAAACACTTATTACACACATTACTTTATTCTAACAATAGCCCTCATTACTGAGAGTAAAATAGTACTAAGTTGGTTAAAGGGTTAAAATAATATTGTCAACAGCAGGTACATAATTTAGAAACTTGAAAGACACAAGTTTCAAAACTTGAAACTCTAATAAATCGGTTTATATTCATGTAAAAAGCTTTAAAGCAAACCTTTCTTCTCCACTCTAGTTGAATCACAGCGCGGTAACGGCGCAGCCTTATAACGTCACACGCCGCGCCAAAATAAAAGTCTTTTTTGTGTAGCTTTTTTTTTCCACCTACTGTTGCAGTCATGACTTATTGATACATTTCTCCCTCGTTTTCCACTGTACACAATATATCTGCTCTCTTTCAAACACACAGATATTTAGTATTTGAAGTTGATCAAAACCTTTAATTTAAACATTTTAAGACAATTTTGAAAATAATAATAATAATCCACTAAAATTTTAAAGCAGAAATTCCCAACATTTTTAAATGAATAACAAATAATGTGAGGGGTGTTTTAAGCTAAAACTTTACAGACAACTTCTGGAGACACAAAAAAAATTATCTTAAATCTTGCAATAGGGGTAACATGTGCTCTTTAAGTAAAAAGTACCCATTATTTATCCGCTGTATAAAACATATGCTGGAATAATTGGCGGTTCATTCTACTGTGGCGATCCCTGATAAATCAGGGATTAAGCTGAAGGATAGTGGGTGAAATAGGCAGATAACTAGACCTCACATCCTATTGATAAATAAATATAAAATAACTTACAGTTAAATTTAATAAGTAAAATGTTTGTTGCCAATTTTACGAAAGTAGCCAAGCGGCATCAGACCCTGTAATACTGCATAACATTGCTCAAAAAGTCGGCTCATGTATCATCCTGACGCAAACTCACAGCATTCAGCATGTAGTTATACAGCTGTTAGATCAAAAACAACGGCTGCCATTCATGTTCAAACACTCTAAAACAGTGGTTCTCAAACTTTTTTCACCAAGTATCACCTCGGAAAAAAATTGTCTCTCCAAGTACCACCATAATAACCGGCATTGACATACAGTAGCATAGTAGGCCTAATTAGCTAGATTTCCAACATTACTTGCCACTCGCCATTTTCACTAGCCACAGTTTTGTTGTTTTTGTTTTATATGCATAAATTTGAGTTTGACGTGAAAATTACTTGATTTAGACTTTGAACTGAATATATATATATATATATATATATATATATACATGCATGTGTGTGTATATATATTGTCATGTATCTAAAACTATGCACAGAAGTCTGTCCTGGCTAAAGGTCCCAGATCACCAGTTAACTACACATAAATGGAGATGGGGAAAAATCATAATATCACAAAGAGTTATGTTTTTTTAAAAACGTCTGAAGCTCTTGAAAGCAGCACTGCAAGAGCATCACTCTTTGTCCATTCATTTGAAAGAGAACTGATCGCAGGAGTTGCGTTTCACATTTGCACGTATATTGGGCCATCCTCATTGTCGAACCCTGCTTTATACAATATAAAATTTTGTACAATACTTAGTACAATATACAAATTATTTTCAAGTTTCAACCAGCCAAAGTGGCTAGTGGGACTGTCTGTCTAACCCGCAACAGCTGAAATTTACCCGCAGTTGACGGGTGTAAATGTCAAGTCCTGATTACTATTATAAACAATATGTATTATTGTCAGCCACTTTTTAAAATTATAAATAGTTTAAAATTTGCTTTTAAAAGTTTATTAAAAATGGCACTGTTCTTAAAAAGAAAAAGAAAACTGCTGTGCTTTTGAAGTATTATTGTATCTATTCATCAAAACCTGGAAATGTTGCTTGGACCTGATGATACAGGATATGTCATACATAAATATATACAATTTTTATACATTTTGAAACATAAGTTGCATGTACAGATGACATCTTTGTAAATCTTTCAAATCTAAACATTAACTTGTATTTTAAATATATGATTTGGAATTCTATATTTATTAAAATTAGAAATTAGATTTGATGCTCGTCATTTATGTGTCAGAAAAGCGAGTGATTAAATGCATGCAGTGCTTGACCAATTCATACGCGCGGTATTTCCGTGATTTGGTGCTAATAAGATCACATCTTAACCAGTGAAGTTCTCGTTAACCGCGCACTGACAACTGTTTTCAAGCAGACTCGGGTACGGTTCGCGGTTCCTCCGTTTGTGCACATGGAGACTAACTTCAATTACATTCTACCTCTAAGCTTTAAGCATGGCAAAGTTACTTGAGTCTATGTTCTGTGTCTCGCGCCATTTGAATCATATCCAAATTAATTAGCTTAAATCTGAGGTAACAAACTAAACCGAAAGCCACGCTGCTTTACCAAACAAATAACTTTATATATTAAAAACACGCATTATTTTACACAACTACGAGCACTCATTTAACACATTTGTAATGATTATTTTACCAATGATGCAGCATGGGGAAATTCCTGAGTGCAGTAACTAAACGGCAACACAACAGCACCGGTCTGCTGAAGTGTCTGCTCCGCAAGCGCCGCGCGCATTTGCTCCGCGCGCATCTGCTCCGCAAGCTCCGCGCACCTCTTCCTCTGGCTCTGCGCTAAGCAGATTGATATTTTTTTTATCTGATGACGCGATGCACGAAAGCTAACATTCTAAGCACACCGGTTTGGGTTAGGAATTGTACGCTCGTCGTTCAGGGAACAGCCAATGCTGTCTGATCACACCAGTGTTACCATACTCGTCAAAGGGTTAAAAGTGTGTTCATTTTATTCTTTTATTATTCAGCGATTCTTCCGCGTACCACTGGAAGGAAGCCCACGTACCACTGGTGGTACGCGTACCACAGTTTGAGAACCACTGCCCTAAACTGTCAATGTTTCCTGGGAGATACAACTCATAAAATCACTAAATCATGAATCAAATATTTAAAAAAATCTGTCATATGTTTGACTTAGGTCCAGATAATATATTTATAATGACATGAAATTATTTTTGCTTGATATTTTTCACTCCTGACTGTTTAAGGATTAGATATCGGGAATAGGAAGAACACAAAAACAAAAAAATCTTTTTTTTTTTCAAATAAATGTTCAAGAAATTCAAATGTTGTCTGGGTTTTTGTTTGTCAGGTTTGGCTAAATGTTGCTTGGAACTTTAGAAAGAAGCATTTTTTTCAGTTATAATTTTGTTATTTTCAGAATGCAACTTTCTATATAATCAATACAACAAAAAGCACATCTCTATATGAACACTTATAACTAGACTACAGTTAATCGTTACTCTATACAACTATGTGTTTTTATCTTTTCTAATTAAATGAATCTAAATTAATTTGCAATTGGGCTTTTGTATATCTGAAATAGTATGGTGAGTGTATCAGTTGTTTGTATATTTAAACTCACTTTCTGGTACATTAACTTAGCTTTTATATTTACCTAAAACATAAAAATAAAAGTATATTTATGAACAGGACATTTACTAATCTGTAAGAGTTGACTTCTAGTCTATTATTTGGCCATGTATCTTTTATCCCCTCTACTGGACGCATCAGGAACAACAGGGGAGTAAAACTGTCTGAATCCAAGTCTGCAATAAGCTAAAATGATACTTTTAGAAAGATCTTTACACACCGCTAATGTCAGCGATGGTCAGACACTAATGCAGGTCACACTAGTTAATCAACGTCATCGATTCTCGAACACATTCTTTTTTAGAACGCCACTGACAGCAACGCCACCGCGCCGCCATATTCAGCTGCAGTGCGCGATTTCCGTGAAGCACTGTAGAAGATAATAATAATAATAATAATAATAATAATAATAATAATAATAATAATTCTCTTAAGGATTTTGGTCCCTGTAACGGTATCTTTTGAGTATATAAAGAAGAGCAACTTTGATTCTCAGTTTGACTAACTTCTGTATGTTTGTGCTGTAAACAGACGCAACTGAATGGAGGAGCTGCTGTTTTCTCGAATATAAAATATAATAACGTTTATATTTAATAACTGATTATAATTTCATGGTGTAAAAAACTCCAGTTACCTAGAAGTAAGAAAGCTCAAACTTGTCATGTATATTATGGTGTAAAGAGAGATGTATTATCAATAAATGTTTCCTTTATGCTGGAATCCTCTTTTTTCTTAAAGTTCTATAACAGTCAACAAAAACATTTACAAAAAGTAAAGAATCACACATTATTACAATAGTACAAATGATATACAATAATGAAGAATAAAATAATACATTATATCTGTTATTATTAATCAATAGTAGCACATTTTTATAGTTTCTCTGTAACTCAGTTATATTTGCATAGTTAATAAAAGGATTCACACTATACAAAGATGCATAACATTAGAGTTCTTCAATGACTTTTCTTCACCTCCCTGATTTTATCAGAGATTGTCAGTGTAAAGAATTAAAATATAATTTTTCACATGAAGTCATACGCTGTATATGCAGTGACATGCTTTTAGAACTGCCTGTGACCTAAAAAACTAAAATTATGAAATAAATTAAAACAAATGTAAAAATATTTAAACTACCACTATCTATATTTCTTACTGTAATACTTAGAATGAACTATGCAATGTTCTGTTTGAAATATGGAAAAAAAAAGCTTTTTTTAAAATAAATATATTTGCATTTTAGTCATTGCATTAAGGTGCTGATATTTATTTGGACACAATTTTTATTTTCAGTCTTCTGTTGTAGAATTTCAGACAAGATAACAAAAAAGTCTGTATACTATATAATACAAAATGCAGAGTACTATAGTATGGTTCAAAAAGACAACCTCTTTAAATTTCCACCCACTTGAAGTGCAGTTAAAATTTCAATAATCTCTGCTGTAAATACTGAAACGTGATTTGCAATACTGTTTTTAATGCTATATTAGAAATGTTGAGTATAAACTGCTGTCACTTACACCGAGCATGCCAAGAGAAAGACCGTGACCGCCATGGATGTTGTGTACGCGCTGAAGAGGCAGGGACGCACTCTGTACGGCTTCAGCGGTTAAACATCTGCTTGCTATGCTGAAAACCCAATGGCTCTTTTAAGAGCCACTCACACTTTCATTAAGAGCATGTTTACTAAATGTATTATACGTTATTTATTTCACTGAAAGGATGTCAATGGGGTTGATAAGATTTTGAACGTCAAACAATTCATATCGACTCATGTCATGTCTCGCTCACTACAACAAGCGCTCCACCATCACCTCCAGAGAGATCCAGACCGCCGTGCGTCTGCTGCTGCCCGGAGAGCTGGCCAAACACGCCGTGTCTGAGGGCACAAAGGCCGTCACTAAGTACACCAGCTCCAAGTAAAACGCTGAATCACCTTCAGCTACCCCAAAGGCTCTTTTAAGAGCCACCCAATCTATCTGATAAGGAGTTTATTTTATGCCTTCATTTAAGTTATGTTGTCATTAGAGGTTTTGATCTTAATCATGTGGGTGGATTATTGCAACTAAGTTTGTGACATTACAATGTTATGATGTCGACAGGACAAAAATAAATGACTACAAAATAAATTTATAAGTAGTTACATTTCTACATGTTATATTTAAAATAGTTTGCGCAAGTTGTAAGTGAGCTACATTAAATAAAGTGTGCATAAACTGTTTTACAACTCAAGTTTGAGGCTTTGTCTTATATCTCGAATTTCTACAATCACGTTTTCATGATCAACTTTTATATTAGGCATGAGTAATTAACACATTTCTAAATATGTTTAGAAAAATTTATTCTGGACATGAAAATAAAGTTAGATTTGACCTTTAAGCATTAATTTAGGTGTCCAACCTTGACTAGATTTTCTTGAACATTTATTTGTTTGTTTTTGTGTTCTTCCTATTCAGACATCTAATCCTTAAACAGTCAGGAGTGAAAAATTAGAAAAAAAAAATAAATAATTTCATGTCATTATAATTATATTATCTGGACCTAAGTTAAACACAACAGATTTTTTTAATATTTGATTTATGATTTAATGATTTTATGAGTTGTATCTCCCAGGAAACATTGACAGTTTAGGGTATAACAAAAGGATTAAGTCATTATTATTTATGTTTTGTTATTTGCAGCTACAACTTGTGATTCTGACTGTTCTGAATTCTTTATATTATGGCTGAAACAGATTTATTGAGTGTTATGTAAAGGACTTATATTATGAACGTGTGAGGTAACTTCCGGCTGATGCAAATTCAACACATATATGAGAAGCGCCATATGTTGAGCCATCTGAGTGAGACGCAGTTTCCATCCGCGACACATTTTGAAGCGTGGGGTAAAGTTATTGCCAAGTAAGTTTGTTGTAAATACCCTTGTATGTCTGAGATTAAGTGTGTCATGTTATTAGTGACCTGCGATCGGCCGCGAGCATTATCGCCTCCGTGTAAACCAAAAGTGAAAGTGTTTTAGCATCGGCATCGCGGCTAATCCCGATGTCATCGTTGACATTCGTGTTCGTGTTTGTTATAGTTCACCGGACTATATTCCACTTTTGTCATACCTTATGCTGTCATAAGTCCTTTATACTTTATACAATGCAGCTTGAGTCATTTATGTCCGTTTACAGTCTGTTTACACACCAGTATACAGTAGTCTACTGACTGCACTTTAAGAGAGCTGCAAATACTGCACTGTTTGTAACAGAATATTTATTGTATCAGTACATAAATGTTTTCCTGTTTTATATTTCTTATTTACTTATTGTATT
>CAIGQQ010014187.1:0-12286 GCA_903798035.1 Danio albolineatus
GGGAGAACATGCAAACTCCACACAGAAATGCCAACTGACCCAGCCGAGGCTCGAACCAGCGACCTTCTTGCTGTGAGGCGATCGTGCTACCCACTAGGCCACCGTGGCGCCCCGTATGTATATATATATATATATATATATATATATATATATATATATATAATTATTATTTATTTATTTTTAACACACTTTTTAAAATGCAGTTTATTTTTCAAAATTGCTAGGGCCCCATACCTGAAATTGACAGAGAGAGAGAGAGAGAGAGAGAGAGAGAGCTTGTGAATGAATGCAAACAAAGGCTGTGGGAATTGTGATGGTAGTCACCATGTGCAAATTAAAGCAAACGTCATGTTTAACTATTGGCCCTCAACAATATTTTCAGGCACACATATTTTCATTTATTAAAACCAGATTACAAATCTTATGATGAGATCTGATAATGATCAAAAGAGGTCTTGAGAAGATGAAACTGTGCTAATGGATTAGTAGTAAAGCGGGAGACAGAAGCAAAGAGATCTCAAGTCAGGGTAACACTTTAATTTAATGGTCCAAATTGCACATTTTATTGACTAAAAGTTGCATTGCAACTACATGCCAAGTAATTCTCATTTGAATATTAGTAGAGTGTCTGCTTAATATCTGCTGATACTGCTCCTTGAATACATTTAACTGACTATAAGAAACTTTGCAAGTACATGTCAACTTACACTAACCCTAACCCCAACCTAACTGTTCACTTATAATCTATTGAGAATTAGTTTGCATGTAGATGTGGTGTAATATAATTTTAACAAAATGCATTAAAAGGACAGTCACAATGAAGCGATACCCAATAATTTTTTCCACTTGGCATCATGGGCGTAAATTTCATTTAACAGTAAATATATAATTAACAATAAATATAAAATTTCCCTTGAGCAACTTTTTGAGGGGGACACAAATAATACAATCAAATTGTACTTAAAAAGATATGCCCCCACAGTTAAAAACTCTTGTTCTATCATTATTATTGCAGCATGGAGACTGCGTCATTATGGTTTTTTTAAAAGTTTTTTCTCATTTCTCATTTTCAGATTTTTCTTCAGAACTATTCATTGCATTTTTTTTATGTTGTGTACGGTCAACAGACTCCTGAAGTAGAAAAACTGCAGGAAAAGATGTTTTCTAAACTCATAATAACTAACTTGTTTACCTTACACTTGTTAAAGCAACAGATCATACTGTAAATTGGTGAGCCTGTGATGTTCATCTGCTTGACAGCCACAACTCTAAAAACATTTAAGAAATTGCTCATCCAAACAAAAATTCTGTCATTATCCCTTCACACCCTTACCTGACATTGTATATCTGATTGACCCTGCTCTGCCTGTCCCTCAATTTCTTTCTCCTTTGCCTGTGATTAACATTGTGACATAAGTACTTTCATAAGCACCCATTGATATGTGAACTTTTTGTATTTATTGGCATTTAAGTGCACTGAAATTGATCTTATGTCCACTTTCCTTTTCTCTGTCATTTTATGTAGTCATTGCAAGGCAAGATTTTAAACAATGGTAGTTCAGAGTGCTTTACATAAAGTACATAAAAATATAAAAAATAATCACAACAATAAAAACAAGGAATTTAAAAAAGATTAAAATTGTTGTTGTCATGTACGAACAGAATGGAAATTATACAAAAATACAGTGGGGTCAGTTCGAACATAGCACAGTGCTCATTTAACAAATGCACTGCTAAACAATATGCTAATTGTGTCCATTTATGTTAAGTTAACATTATGCCAACTGGTCCCAAATAAAACAATGCATGGGAAACGGCTTTGGCGTGTTAGCTGCAGTGCACTTTGCAAAAAGCTATTGTAAACAAGCTAACGCTAACTAAATAATATTAATCGCTAATATAGCAGACGCATGGAAAATACATCGGTAATCAGCATTTTAGCCATAAATTTTTTTATGAATGAGTCTGTATCAGCTACATTAAAGAGAATCGCTTTATTTTAAGTGAATAAAATATCCTCTCCTTACTGAAGTTCAACAGGAATTGAGCCGCAGCCAAAAACCTGACTTGTAATTATTCATGACTAACCAATAATGTTATATGGTACTGTAAGGATGAAAATTCTTATATGGTTTGACTAGAATGTACAGTTTTTTACCATCATACTGATAACTTTTTAGTCATTCGGCAGAACTACAGTTCGAACCGCTGTAGTTAAAAAAACAGCCTTACAGATGGTGCCGAAACCCTTTTGCAGTGAGTTTTCTGAAATTTACTTTAGCCGGTCTTAGCTGGATCTTTTACAGCTGACCTGGTGAATGGATTAAAACTGGCCTTCTAACCACAAGAGTAAGTCTGCTTTTATTGTTCTTCCATTCCTTAAAGTGCATGGAACAGAAATTACAAGACTGTAATTAGTTTCATTAGTTAAAATTGAGTAAATTTCAGATTACCTCCTCAAGGATGGAAGGGTCAATTTCTAAAGAAAGTGATGCATTGTTTGCTTTATGGACCAAGAAAGTTGAACCTACACTGTGTAAACTCAAAGAGGGACTTAAGTTGTACTCAGAGTCTGCATTGTTTGCATGGTGGGATGTAATTGGCAAAAATGGAAAGAAATCAAAACGTGGTGATATAATAGAAGCTCTAAATTACATGTATTACATGAGACTGTGTAACTTGACGTCAGAAATATATTCAATTATAAAGGCTAAACGTGAAGAATTTGATGTTCACAAATCAGAGGCAGAAAAGTCAGAGGCAAAAATACTGGATCTCCAGTCACAGCTTGATAATTTACTAGCTGAACAGTTAGCCCTGACTGAAAAATGCAGAAGTCAAAAAGACACTATTGCAGATTTAAAAGCTAGGCTGAAAGCACAGAAGTTTGTGTCTTCCAAAATGCTTAACAGCAATGGGACTGAAAAGCATGTTCACTTCTCAGATGGAGTTACTTGTAATAGATCTGAAATGATTTGTTCAGCTCAAAAAGTTTGCCTGTTTCAGTACTTAAGGTGATGCAGCACCAAAAGAGCACAGCAAAGACGCATGGTGTAGAAGCAGAGAGTCTTAAAAATCCTCAAACCTCAGATGATCACAGCAATCAACCCTCAGGCGAACAAAACAGGCTTTGTATGACCTGTAACAGATTAGGCCATAGAGAGGATAAATGCTGGGCATTGGGGGAGGGAAGACCTCCACCATATTATCTGAGAAAACAGAAATCACTTAAGAGCAAAAATCAGTGGTCTACACGTAACAAAAACTCATCTGTTAATAACACTTAGTGAACTGACTGCATTGTTAATACAAGGCCTGCAACTGTTAACTTCCTTTGCTGGCGGGCTAGCAGCCTAATAGCAATAAAGTTAATATTTACTGATTCTGTTTGCATTTCCAAATTTGTTATTGTGTTATACACATTTTCATTGCCATAGACACAATAGTTGTATGTGATACTAAATGTACACATAGACTTGAGTAATTCCTTAAAAATGATTGTCTTACTGTAAGTGAGAAACACTTAGGTTTGTGGCTGTTGATGCTTTATGCATTCTAGGCCTGATATCATGTGAAAGATGGAATTAACTGTATGCTAAAATTAATTAATTTTAAGGTACTTGTGATTTTATGTTGGATGAGTCTCATCTCCTAAACGTAGACAACTGGCCTATCCTCAATATAGCTTCGGTTTAAACTACAAACAGGAGTATAGAATTGCCTCGTGGCTACAGTGTAATGATTACAGTAACTATGAAAATGCTTTCTTACAGGATTCAGCCTTAAACTTTGCACTTTATCATGCTCCTTAAAAAACATTGATTTGGAAGTATTTTGAGCCTGATTACATTCACATATCATACTCCACATACCTGTCAACATTGGGATGTAAAAATAAGGGCCCCCCCCCCCCCCCAAAAAAAAAACATAAAAAAAATCCACATATTACATATGTCCTTTCAAATTAAATAAACAGTTAAACAGTCAGTAATAATTTTTTATAGTATTATTTACAAAAGATAATTTAACAGTATACGTTTGCAAACAGTTTAGCTTATTAAAATTAGCTGTTATAAAGAAATAGGATCAAGTTATCAAATCTTATTCATCTTTTCCTCACTGTATAACTTACACATTATGAATAAAGAGCAGTGAATGAATCTCATTTATTTAGATTTTTTGTTTGCTTACATTAAATAACAGAGGTGTCACTGTTATAAATAAAAGAAGTTTACATATATAGTTATAGTGAAGCATTCGATTGCTTTTCTAAAGTTTTATGATCATTTAGGAAAAAATTATTTGTGTTTGAAAAAAAACTCATCAAGATCGACATCTTTAGCTGTTATTATTATTAATTATGTGTATATGTCTGTTCAAACACAAACACGAAACCCAGTATCCACTTTCGCTACGCTTCTAATCGAGTGTACAGAATCCGTTTGGGAAACAGCGTCTATTTATCACTATGGACGCGTCAGCTGACAGTCACGCACCACTTTATGGCTGTTTTGAGGATTGTATAGGAGGAACGGAGACACCTGTAATGAAAAGGAAAGAGAATCCCGCCGTTTTTATGTTTATTTTTAGAGTGTTTCATGCCCAAATAAAACGAAAGCACAGACAGATTCCAACAGATTTAAGAGCAAGGGCGGCGCCTGGTGGTTCGGCGGTATGGGTTGCGTATAGGGAGGACAGGCTCTTTAATGTTTATTGACGCCCGTCGGAGAACGACTGAAAATACGGGAGAAATACGGGAAAATACATTTACGGGATGATAGCGGGATAGAGCTGTAAAATACGGAAAAACGGGAGGGTTGACAGGTATGTACTCCATTCTGGCTCCCTGTTACAACAGGACTAAATTTTACAACACTGTCGTAAAACTTCCACCCATTGTTAGGAGCATGTTTACACAAACACCTAGCCTCAGCTGGAACACTGCTACACAGAGAACAACATTTCAAATCTTCACACACATAGTCAAATTCACATGTGTCTGACACTGCTTCATATAGAAAATATATGTTGTTAAGGTCTTTTCAATCAGACTTTATCAAAACTATGGATTTTTCATCTTGTTTTGTTATTTTGGTTTCATTTGATCATTTACCAATTACTTATTATTTGTTTCAACTTGTTATATCAAAATGTAAATTGGGATTCTAAATCCAAAATGCTGAAATATTGTTGCTTTTGTAACATTATAGATTTCTCTACAACAGGTGTTATTTGTGTTCACTTTGTATTTAATCCATTTAAATGCAAGTTTGATTGTCTTTGAACATTGATTCATATATTTCACTGTATTTGGTTACACTGAATATTTTGCTGATACACTGAACCAGCTATTGTTGATTTGTTTTTAAGCGATTTAATTTTGATGTTTCCAGATATTGTGTAAAGAGCTTGTTTCATCTTATTTTGCCTTCATCTTGACCATATTTTATTTAAGCACATTTTGCTTGAGATTAACTCAAACTGACCACATCAATCCTTTGATCAATTACAAATGCCATGTGTTTGCTTTTTCTGCTTGTTGTGCCATTTGCTATTTTGAAATACAGGATCCATGCAAAGAAGGTTCACGTCTTGGGATCGACTTCAAAAGAAGAGCAGGGATTCCCTGCATTCCTCAGCACCTATCTTGTGGGGGTATGGAGGACAATTTGCATATGAACACTGACAATACCATTTGATTAAGACCTCTCACAGAGGGCTGAAGGACAGCAATGACTGAGCAACCTTATGCCTGCAACAAGCCTGGACAGGAAGTCGGAAGATGACAACAGCACACAACAGAAAGCATATTTTCATCATTAATGTCACCTTTTTCCTCTTTATGTGTCACAACGGTGCCAGGGGAGGAATTGTAAGAATGAAAATTATTATATGCATTTGTTTATATGGCAGAACATTTCTTTTTCACTAAAGAAGGCTCACACAAATTCCTGATGAGATCAGGGCCTGCTTTGTGGACTGTGGGGGTTTGATGATGTAGTCACATGTTGATTGGTCAGTTTGAATGCCTCAGTATCTAGACTTTGGTCACATGGTCAAGAAAGGTACAAAATAGGTGGCAAACTTAGATTTGGCCCTCTTTCTTCTCCGGCTCTGGCCTTTTCGCTTTTCCTGCTCTGGCTCTCTATCTCTCTCCCTCCCCCTCTCTCTCCCTCTCTCTCTCTCTCAGGTAACTTTAATTTACATTTAAGCTGTGTACAATTATTATCATTTGTTTTTATCATTTCATGTTTTATTGTTTCATACAGTTATTTGTAACTAATTCAGTGGTAACCGTAGAGAATTATTGTCATTTAATCATCTCGTTTTCAAGTATTTGTCAATTACTTTTGACTTAACATCAACATTTAATGGCTCTATATTGCAATACAATATAATCACATAATAGCGACGCTCTCCCACATTTAAAGCTATTAATTCTGCCCTTATTTCCGTTTTCTAGGAACTATACTCTTTTCTAGCATAATGATTAAGAAACTTGACTGTGGGACCATGGCTGCAACAGGCACAATGATATTGTGTACCACTTGAAAATAAGCACAAAATAGTCTCAAGCACCAAGCCCTACACTTGCACCACCAGTTCGAACATGTATAATATAATTGTGTGCTACAGTCATTGTACAGCAGTAAAGTTCCTTGATTATTACGCCAGAATAAAAGTATAGTTCCTTCAGCCTCAGTACACTGTGGAGCTACTAAAAATCAAGCTTTTTGAATGGTCTAATCCGATTGAATGATTTATGCAAAGCTAAGTTAAAAGTGCTACCACCAGACCCAGAGATATAAACAGTATTAGGATTCATATGGAATGATATTGATCTGTCATCATTTTTGCCTCTTTATCAGGAAACAGCAAGTGGGAACAATGAAAAACAAATTATACTAAGTGAGCGCTGCACTCTTTTCAGACAAGAGTTTGTCTGCATCACAGCAGCGAACAAGAATTTGTTTGGGAGACACAGAAGCCAATTAGAATTTGATAAAAGGCTTCAAATGAAGTGCATAATTACTTCAGCTTTTGAGGAGTGTGTGATGGGCATCTGTGGCATTAAAGGTGTGAAATTATCCATAATGAGGATGAACGGAGGTCTTTTGTGGTCAGAAAGACTCCATCAGAATTGGAGTTGTAAGTTTTTGATGCTTGTTTGTCAAGATTATCTATCTGCTACAGAAGATCTAAAAGTTAATTAACTTTTAGTAGATAACATTTTCAATATGGTGACTTTATATCCAGCGGTTGAAGTATTGTTAGATCAAAATAGCAGATACTAACTTTTCATGTTGTTGTACTTTATACAATTTACACTATTGGTCAAAAGAGCAATTAGATAATATATCCTAGTATATGTCCGTTTAGACTTAATAATTACCCAGAATTACAAAGAATTTTAATCTCATGACCATTTAAACCTGAGGGTCTAATCTCAATCGTAAAACAATCACAGACTGCATAATTTTTGTTGGGCTTAAATGTAAGCGCGTCAAGCCCGAAATGATTCTTTTTCAGATACACTTATCACCCTACCCATATAACTGAAACGGCCCCTAACCATTCCCGTATCCCAACGCAATAGCAACGTAACACAGGCTCATTGTAAAAAGAACCCCTGTACACATTTCTGGAGAATTCAAACTATGTAGCCAGATTTATGTATGGCTGCATTTCGTCTTCAAAATGAACGGCTTCTGTTTCTTTTCACACAACTAGCTGACTGCTTACCTCTGTGTGGATGGCTTTTTCTGCTGTTACAGAGTTGACTGTGATGACGGGATTTGAGCCTGGCAAAGAATGATTCCAGAAAGCAGGTAAAACAAAAACAAAAGGCAAAAAATTACATAAACAAGTAAACAGCAGGGTGAGAATGTGGTAAGATTTAAAAATGTGGTAAAAATCAGGCAGCCGCGAGGGCTTTTCTTTTACAGGGGTTGCTTTTGAAAACACTGTTGGTTGGGTTTAGGGAGGTGGGTGGGCCGGTTAATCTGTGCTTTTGAAGACACTATCGGTTGGGTTTATGGAAGGGGGTGGAGGTGTCAGTCAGTCCATCAGTCAGTCAGTCAACAGCGGCCACTGGTGGATTTATGCGAGAAGAGCAGGCATGAATGCCACTTGCAAGAGAAATTTGAAATCTGAAAATGTGTACACATCGGCCCTTTGGTGGATTCGTGAAAACAAAAACTGAAAACAAACTAAACAAAAACATACCTCCTGGGATGTATTTCATTTTTTCCAGAAATACAGGGGTACATATTCATAAGGAGCCTGGGTTGACCATATGTGGTATGCAATACAATATAAACACTAAGTACATTGCACTTATTTTTGTAAATATAAGTAGTAGTTAAGGCCACTCAATATAAAGTGGGACCAAAAATCATGTTGTACAATCCAACGTAATGCATTTGGGAAAAGCACAGCTTTACATACAAACTATTTATGACGTCAGGTCAATCTTGGTGGCTTCTAAAAAAGTTTATGATTCAACTTAGAATTTCAATGTGAAATCTATCAACCCAAGAACAGGACTGCACTCTGCAACTGAGAAAGTAGAAGAAAAGCCCTTTTCTGCTTCAAATGATCATCATTCACTTCATTTACTCACCTCGCCAGCTCAAAATGCAGTTCTCAACCTGTGAAATGGCAAAACCACAATGCAGTTTGTAAAGTTGCATAAAAAGGTTCAAAATACATTCATTTGCATACATTTCCAGTTCCAGAGAGGCATTAAGTGATAGAGATAGACACAACAGCTTACAGACTGACGACCCAATGCTCGCGTAACACACTAGAATCAGGCACGTCCCATCATGCCTCCTTTGCATCACCTGCAGCTTTACCTGCTGGGCTAGAGACCCCTGTCTATTCCCCGTCCATCATACCTTCACACGCACACACACATTCCCTCGGGGCAGCACCACCAACACATTCGGTCAGGGTTCACTGCATCCCTCTGACTGCACCGTCTGTCTGGCCCTGCTGGAGACACACACACTCACACTCACACACACACACTTATACACTTCAGTGGGCTTCTTTAAAATACATCATGCAGAGAGCTTTGGGCAACATACACTCTCTTATGACCTCAGCCAGCAGGAAGCACGAAACACACGGGACTGGCCTGAAACTTCTCCATCTCTATCTTTCACAATCTCTCAATGCACTTCATTTCTGTTTTGCATTTTTACTTTAGAGCTACAATAATAGTCAATAATCATGAAAATAACCAACAATGGATTTGATAGTGGGTGGCCAGGGGGTAGCGCTGTCGCCGCATGGCAAGAAGTTCACTGGTTCGAGTCCCGGCTGGACCAGTTGTTTCTGTGTGGAGTTTGCATGTTCTCTCCATGTTCGTGTGGGTTTCCTCGGGGTGTTCTGGTTTCCCCCACAGTCCAAAAACTTTCGGTTTAGGTGAATTGGGTAAAACAAAATTTAGTGTGTGTGTGTGTGGATGGGTGTTTTGCAGTACTGGGTTGCAGCTGGAAAGGCATTCGCTGCAAAAAACATATGTTGGAATAGTTAGTGATTCATTCCGCTGTGGTGACCTTTGAAATAGAGACTAAGCTAAAGGAAAATGATTGAATGAATGAAATTCATAGCAGACAAAGTACAAATTAAGAACTTAAAAATTACCTAAATAAAATATTTTTAAATGACATTTAAGTAAAAAGTCCTTCGTTTTTTGTATGCTCTAAAAGTATTAAAAGTGTAGAAGTACATTTATAAGCCCAATGACGAAACTAACAGCATGGTCTAAGGTGAAATGAATGTAAGCTTTTTCTAGCGCTTTTGAAAAGAATTGTGTTATTAATTCGAATTTATTTATACTTGTTTTTCAGCTCCGAATTTAATCTGACTCCAATTTTAAGTGACCGTCAAAATTAGACAGTATTTCTAATTGTAAGAATGGATCACATTCATTACTTATGACTCAGTTAAACTATACTGTATATCTGATCCCATACTCTTCAGTTATACGTTCATTAGGGACCAAACGTTGTCACGCCCCAGGATTTGCGTACATTCTCACGGACAGTACTGTATGTCGACACTCTGAAGTTAGTCAGAGGGTGTAGGGTTAACTAATACGTAAATAGTCTGGTTGCCAACTGCTCACTCATCCTAAAAAAAGTAGTTGATTTTGCCACTTCCGTACAACTTGCTATTATCAGTGATTAGATGATGAAAAGATCTTCATGCTGTCGTGTGTAGTGGCTACTTTTTTATGGAGGCTCTCTCAGTGGTCAAGAAGACAAATTCTTACCCAAAGTGTCTTTTAAAGTTTTATTCTTTGCAAAGAAGGTCAGACAGTCATACAGCAACGCAGGTTTCTGCAGAGTGTGAGACACCGAAACAAAGTGTGTTCTTTTTTTATCTACTTTGCTAAGCTCACAAGGTCAGGAATGACATAGAGAATGAATCACAGTTACATCAACGCACAAATTTAACCTTTGATTGTCTATATTTCAGTCTTAACTACCACCTGAACATATAGCTTGTTAAATCACCATGTAGGTACCCAAATCTTGTCTGGTGATAAACAGGTTTTAAAGTGGTCACACATAGCCTAATGCAAACAGTATATCCATGGAAGAATAAAAGAACAGACCTTTATAATGTATATAAAAGAATTTCCACCACACTTGCCAAAATGGATCCTTAGAGTCAAATGCGTCTCCCAATCAAAAATCTAATCATGTCGCATCATAAAGGTTGTGCAGACTCCACTTAATCTACTGGATATAAAAGATTTCAGGAGAATTCTGAATGAATCAAAACTTAACACTTTATTTCCCAGATGAAAGTGAATCATGCCAATTACAGAATCAAAGAATAAAAGCCAATTCAAAAATGTCAATTCAATCAATTACTCAAAGATAAATCCAAGACTTATAAAAAGTATGTTGCAGAATATAAGTCTCTGATGCAGAAGCGCAGACTTGGCTACAAGATTCCAATGACTCATCTCACACCATTCTTTATATACTCAACTCAGAACAAACAGCTGTAAATTCAAAACAACAAATTCTTCCTTGCCTGGTAATGAGTTCTCTATAGGGGGGAGCATCTGGCAAAGATTTTATCAAAGTCAAAAACCGAATCAACATATAAAAGTGAAACATTACAGTGAAATTAAGACCCTTTTACCAATCACACAGACCCAAACATGAACATAGAGCTAGAAAATACACCATATTAAAACCATGGACATTTTATATGGAAACGTGAGTGATCTGCTATGGTGTAGAAGGTCAAGTAAAGGTCAGGAAGGGGGGTTCAGGGTGAAAAGGGGGTGAGTGGGCTTTCCCGCATTCTCCCCTGGTATTGTCAAAGACATACAGTCAGGAAGATGATTCGTGGTCCCACCCTATCAAATTTTCACAACAGTTCTCAGGGTTTGATATTATGGAGAGACTTAGCCATCCTTACAAAAGAGAATTTATGGAAACATGATGATTAATTTACTAATAATCATAAAGTCAATTACTTTAATCATAAAGTGAGCAAAAAGTAAAAATTTGTATTAAAAAAATCGGTATCACTTTATGTTCATGTTTTTAAACACATTTTGTTGATCTCAAATTACACTGCATCTACATGCCAATTATTTCTCATTAGAGCATTAGTGGAGTGTAGGGTTAGGGTTAGAATTAATTTAAGTTCACCTGTTTTTGCAGTTTTTTTATAGTCAGAATGACCGTTGGTGGAGCAGTGTCAGCAGATATTAAGCAGACAGTCTACTAATCTAACTGAAAAAGAGTTGGCATTTAGCTGCAATGTTACTTATAGTCAACAAAATGTGGAAAAGGGATCATCAAAATAGCATGATACCAAACAATGGGTGTACAGAAAATAGACATCACATAGAGCAAAAAGTTTAAACTTAAAAAAAAATGCAATGCTATCTAAAAAAGTGTTTTTTAAAGCTAGCGTTGTGCTGTTTAAAAAAAAAAAAAACATTTAAAGTTATGTGTTATCTGTTTTAACCACAATAGATTTAGCCACAGCATTTAGTTTTATGATTTGTAATATTGCCTAAATATTCTTCTGCTAATGTGGGGTATTACTAGTGTTTGCCACAGGACTGTACTGTACATACGTACTGTATGTACACTTTATGTACACTCAAAATATATATATATATATATATATATATATATATATATCATAAAGCAAAAAGTTTTATCTTAAAAAAAAATGCATTGTTCTGTAAAAAAGTGTTTTTTAAAGTTAGCGCTATTCTATTAAACATAAAAAAAAAATT
>CAIGQQ010014204.1:0-12751 GCA_903798035.1 Danio albolineatus
AGAGAGAGAGAGAGAGAGAGAGAGAGAGAGAGAGAGAGAGAGAGAGAGAGAGAGAGAGAGAGAAATATATATAAATAACAGTAAAGTTTTTTATTTTTGGAATTTTGCGCCCTACAGCACAACACGACGTGTTTGCTATTGCAACCGTGTGACACCATGTGTGACGAAGGTTAGTAATCCGTCTATACATTCAATATTTACTCAGTGTTTGATAAATTCGTAAATATTGTGTTCGTAAAATTAAAGTTCGAATATTTTCTCTCTTATTGAGTGTGTGTGTTTACCTTTGCGTAAGGGCTGAGGCATGGTGAGGATGAAGATGATGAGGAGGGATGGGACATCTCTGAAAAGCATAGGCACCTCAGGACGCTCTTCATCACAGTACCTGCACACACACATAAAACAGTGAAGCACTGCAGAAACACAAATCAGTCACCAAATGTGCTTAAACAACTGTTACATAATGTGGATTTCATAGATTGTTTTATCTATATACACTACATCAGTGTTTCTCAACCACGCTCCTGGAGGACCACAAGCACTGCATGTTTTACATGCCTCCTTTGTCTGTCACACCCATTACAGGTCTTTCAGTCTCTGCTAATGAGCTGATGATCTGAATCAGGTGTGTTTGGTTAAGGAGACATGTGCAGAGCTGGTGGTCCTCCAGGAACGTGGTTGAGAAACACTGCTCTGTATCATTTATCAGGATTTGTATAGCTACATCCATCTTAGTTCGCTTTTATAGTTGCTTTGGCCATTGTATAATTTCATATTGTTTTTAGGGAGACCTTTTTACCATCCGTACAGGGACAACCGATTTTGCCTGATTCTGGTGCATTTAAGTATACTGGGACTGCCAAATAAACAGAAACAACCGCCAATAAACCTCAACTTAACACGATATTTACTGGTAACATATACAGTTTATTAAAGTATTCATTTAATTAAGTGATAAATGTAAATATTTAAAGTATATTATTTAAAGTATATTGTATATTAACTTGTATATTACAGTATATTAACTATGACTCACAATGAGTCATAGTTAACTATGACTGATATACTATGTTTTCCAAAGACTATCTTGTCTCAGTGTTTTTTTTTTCCGCAAAAGCACAAAGTATCAACGTAATAACAGGACCATTTACTGTAAGTGGGCGACCTTGACTCAAATCTTTTTTGCTAGAGCTCTAGCATTGATAGGCAGCAGGTGGACAATTTACATCGACGGCAAATAAAATATAAAAGAAAATATTACTTAAGTAAATATTTATTCTTTTTGTAGAGTGTGTGGGACTGAGTGCAGTCCATTAGAGAACAATGCTGGAGCATCAAGGCGCACTCACTATTTACACACACAGACACACACACACGTATATATACAGTATATGTAAATAACAATATATATAAATATACACACAAAATAGTAATACAAATTTATTAATATATAAATATAAATTAAACGCAATACATGCTTAAAGGTACATTAATACCCTATGTTGAAATATCAAAGCAAGTGTTTATATTTGGTCAAGTACATTTTAACATTGATTTTAAAGGGATAGTTCACCCAAAAATGAAAAATTGGCCATCATTTAGTCATCCTCAGTTAAGTGTTGAACACAGAAGAAGATATTTTGAAGAATGTTGAAAACCAACAGCTATTGACTTTTTGCTCCCACTATGGATGTCAATGGGAACTTTTTTTACAATATTGTTCAGAATATGCTTTTTGGTAATTAGGCAAGTCACTATATAATGATGGTTTGTTCAGTAGACAATCAGAAAAAAATATTGCTAATAATATTGACCTTAAAATGTTTTTTTAAAAACACTAAAATCTGCTTTTATTTTAGCCAAAATAAAACTAATAAGACTTTCTTCAGAAGAAAAAATATAGGAAATACTGTGAAAAATCCTGTTAAACGTCACTTGGGAAATATAAAAAAAATAATAATCATTTTTACTTCAACTGTATAGCTAAAATTGGACCTGTGATTATGCTGTACTATTGATTTTTAATGTCTAGGAACTTTTTATTCATCCTGTAAATAACATCTAATTATATCTAAAGGTACTTTATACTTGTTCATAATGCTCTGGCCTATAATGGTGCCTTATATATAATACAGGGGTCTCAAACTCGTGGCCTGGGAGTTTTGTGGCACCCTGCATTAATCTGAAAGTTTAACGTCAGTGCGGCCCACGAGTTTGATATATATGGCACTTTACAGTGTTGTATGCAGAGCTGAATGAACCTGCCACAGTGGGGTATATGGCTCTCGGAGGCGGGACATCGGCTTGACGCAGGCAGAGAAACATTTCTCAGGCCCCGTTTAGAATAGTGCGTTTTAGTTTAAAAACAGCGTTTTAGCATGAAAACGATCCGTGTCTACACTAGCATATCTCAACAGATCTCCCTCCACCAGAAACGTATATCACGTGACCATTCGCGCACCATTCGCGCACTCTGGGCATGCGCGTTCAAGTATAAACAGGAAGCATGTGTCTTGCTCGGCATTTGTTTATTGTTAGTCAACAAACGCTGGTTGAACGATGAACGCGATGGCAAAGAAAGCAAGAGAGGTCTTTTTGAGGACAGACGACGAGGTCGAGTTGTTACTTAAAGTAACAAATGAATATAAAACATCCATGGCTATCGAAAATACAGTGTTTAAAGTGAAGGCTGGTCTGCCGTCTGCCGGTGACGTTATAGCCACGTGCGCTTGACGAATAAGGAAAGGATACGCAATGACCCAAAGCCCCAATCACGTAGCAAATCTCAGCAGCCATGCCTCTGTTTTCAAAAGTATGCGTTTCCCTCCATCCACATTGAGACGCAACAGCAGCGTTTTAGAATGAAAACGGCCTCTCCAGCGTTTTCAAAACGCTCCGTTTTCGCACTTCGAAAACTCCGGCGTAGTGTGGACGGATGTCGTAACTGTAGCAAAACTTATGCGTTTTAAAACGAAAACGCACTAGTGTAAACGGGGCCTCAATTCTTCCGTGCCTCGTGGCTGCCTCGCTTCTTTTTTTTGGTTACTTTATTTTTATTTTATTAATTATTTTACAACAGAACATTTTACATTCAAAAATATACAATTTTGCCGTATTGCACATGAAATAATAATCAAATAGAAAAATAATAGTAAGCAAATTTTTTTTTTTTTTTTAAAACACAACATTGGGGGGTTACTTTGTTCCAGATTCAATGCATTCAACAGTTGTTAACAATGCAATAATCAATCCATTTCTTCCAATTTTTAAGAAATAAGTCTTTTTTGAGTCTCAAGATAAATGTCAATTCTTCCATTGGCTGCCTCGCTTCTATTGGGCACACACGGACATTCGTCCCAGCGCGCTTCATTCACAACACTTCAAAAAATGTTTAAGTTGCTGCCCAGTGGGACATTATACGCAGATAAATGTTTATAAATCAGTGCTTAAATTGAGCCGGATCTTGCAGGATCCTGTTTCTGGAAATGTTTGTGTTTTGCTTTCTGGCATTTATTTTAATTGATTCAGCATTAACTTGATTTTTTCCCATCTTATTTTGTGTTAAAACATCCCAATCTTCACAAATCTATTTGTATTTTTGGTCCCACTTTATATTAAGTGGCCTTAACTAACATGTACTTACACTGTAATTAATACTTAGTTACATAGTACTTATTGTGTAAATACATGTTTATACATTGTACTTATGCTTGATTAAATACCTGCATGTAATTACATCTGTAATAAATTTCTGTAACTACATCTTTAATTACACTGTTGACCATCCCTCACACCTTAACCCGCTCTTAAACCTACCCATACCGCCAAACCTGTCTCTAACCTTACCCATATCCCACCTCGAGAGCACCAGAAGTGTTCTGCAATACATTATGAACACAGTAAGTATATTGCAATTATGTTTACATGTAAGTACATAGTAGTTAAGGCCACTTAATATAAAGTGAGACCGTATTATTTAACACAAAATAGATAAAAAAAAATTATAAAATAAACAAATTGGAAATTAATAATAATATAATTACCCAGACTCACCCAGATTCTGCCTCGAGCGGCCCCCAGGTAAATTGAGTTTGAGACCCCTGATATAATATAAGGCATACATGATTGTTGTGTATGTGTTATTTTTTGCATTTATTCATGAAAACGTCTGTATGAACATGATTATTGCCATTATTGTAATAAGACCCAATATTTTGTGTTTGATAAGTGATTACACACAGGTCAAAAATGTGGACGGCAGTGGTTTTATTCTAATGGCTGTATTAACAGTTCTGTTGAAGTGCCAGAGGGTCCTAGTGACAGAGATTTCCTTCAAAAGCCCCTAACAAGGTATTTATAACCACTGCGAGTCCAGTGCTGCTGCAGTCCTGAGAGACGAGCAGCTGAAACCCCTGGCCACCGCTAGAGAAATGAGGCCATTTAACCAGCCCGAGAGTGTTAAGTGGCTTTTAAACAGGAGACGCGCTGAGTGCTAACCTCCATACAGCAATAAAGCCTCAAAATAAAGCGCAGCACTCATCAAATGTAGTGCTGCACACCGTAATTTGCCAGATGCAGCAGTTATTGGTATCTATGGAAACCCCGCTTGCGCAAGTCTCTCTCTCCGCCTCAGAAAGACGCAGAAGCAGTCAAGAGACAATACTGGAAAACCAGCAAGAGCAATATTTTACGACTATATAAACATATACAGAAACTATTTAGAAAAATACATATACATTTGAAATCAGTTATTAAACCTCCTGATATATATATATATATATATATATTTATTTTTTTCCCCAATTAATAGATTAGATTAGACATTTAGACTGAATTCTTTTATCTTGGTCATGATGACAGCACATAATATTTGACTAGATGGTTTTCAAGATACTAGTATTCAGCTTAAAGGCAAATTTAAAGGCTTAACTAGGATATTTAGGCAAGTTAGGGTATTTAGACAAGTCATTATATAACAAAGGTTTGTTTTTTGTAACGGATGGATGGATGGAATTTAGTGTAATTTAAAAGCTTAACAAGGTTAATAGGGTAAGCCATCGAACAACAGTAGTTTGTTCTGTAGCAGATAGATAGATAGATAGATAGATAGAGAGATAGAGAGATAGAGAGATAGAGAGAGAGAGAGATAGATAGATAGATAGATAGATAGATAGATAGATAGATAGATAGATAGATAGATAGATAGATAGATAGATAGATAGATAGATAGACAGACAGACAGACAGACCGACGGACGGACGGACGGACGGACAGATAGATAGATAGTTGGATGAATAGATAGACAGATAGATAGATGGATAGATGGATAGATGGATAGATGGATAGCTGGATAGATAGATAGATATATAGATAGATAGATAGATAGATAGATAGATAGATAGATAGATAGATAGATAGATAGATAGACGGACGGACGGACGGACGGACGGACGGACGGACGGACGGACGGACGGACGGACGGACGGACGGACGGACGGACGGACGGACGGACGGACGGACGGACGGACGGACGGACAGACAGATAGATAGATAGATAGTTGGATGAATAGATAGACAGATAGACAGATAGATAGATAGATAGATAGATAGATAGATAGATAGATAGATAGATAGATAGATAGATAGATGTATGGACGGATAGATGGACGGATAGATGGACGGACGGACGGACGGATAGATAGATAGCTAGATAGATAGCTAGATAGATAGGCAAAAATAAAAATAAATAAATTAAGAATTCAGCATCATCTCTGTATGCTTGGTTTCTTACGAGTGCTATGCTGTGTGTGTGTGTGTGTGTGTGTGCGTGTGCGTGCGCATCATCAGGTGGACCAAATGTCCCCATAAGTATAGCAATCCCAGTCAATTTTCACCTTGTGGCAATATGGTTTGGTCCCCATAAACGGCTCATAAAGCACACAGAATGAAGCATTTTTGCAAAATTGTTTCTGATGAGGGGTGAAGCAGGGTTACGGGGTACAGAATATACAGTATGTACAGTATAAAATCATAATGTCAATGGGAAGTGCATATAAAGATAGCTGTACAAGTGTGTGTGTGTGTGTGTGTGTGTGTGTGTGTGTGTGTGTGTGTTTGCTTGCACTCACTCATTCTCTCTGCTTTGCGTGCTCAGTGTGAGTCTGGTCCAGGGATTGTATGCCGAGTCTATGCTGTAGAGCCGCATGTGCATGGCCAGCACGTGAAACAGCTGATCTGAAACACACAGAGAACACATACACATTACACACACACACACACACACACACACACACACACACACACACACACAAGTGTCAAGAGTGTGAAACGTGATAAATGGAGTTTGCGTAAAGCCTCCAGGCGTGTAGGAGGACATGACAGATATCAGAGCTTGTGTCCTTTGAACACGCCGATCGGTGTCTTCAGGAGAGGGCTGAGAGTCGTGGATCACTGCTGCCCCCTGGAGCTCACAAACCAAGCAGACTGACACACACACACATTACAAAACTCAGCCTGAGGAGGAATGACAGATCTGCTGCTGGAAACAAAACTGAAGGAGCTCTTAGAAATGACCAACGCTTCCAGGAACGACACCCAAGAGACCAACAATGCTGAAGTATGAAAGATTGTGTGCATTTTAGTTCAGTTGCATTTACATTGAATGAACTCTGACGGGATCAGTTCTCTGTATGATGGGGTGACCTGTGCCTCGACCCCCACAAACTGGTAGGTGTGAACTAATGGCCCGTTTCCACTGAGTGGTACAGTACGGGTCGGTACGGGTCACCTTTATCAGGCTTGCATTTCCACTGCTAAAGGGTACTCTTTTAGTGGGCGGTGTACGACAGATAGTTTCAGTCGACGTCATTTTCACTCAAGGAAATGTCTACAGTAAAGCTTTATGGGTCGTTCACAAAATCATACGAGAAGCACTTCTCACAAAACAGATGCTTTATTATACACAAACACTGGTGTATAAATGTTCATTACTGACTGAACATGATCTGATTATAACTGCAGATCAATGATGCGAAATAGCCTACAGTCCGCGATTATATAAAATAAATAAATAAACGCAGCATATATGAACACATACAGCCCCTTACAGTCTCTGATATGTTACCAATTACTGAAACACTACACACTGCAGACATTTATGCCTTATTTAGGTTCAAAAACAACACGAAATCTAGCCCACAGTCAGTGCAAACCTCTCATCTGTGTGTGTAATCTTCACCAGCACATGTGTGACCTCTGTTAGAGAGTAATTTCGTCATTCCGAGTTCATAATAGTCCAGAAGATAAGCCGTTTCTTCATGTTTGCTGAAACCATTATTTGCTCGCTTGTTTTTTCCGGCTTCTCCTTTGTTTTTGCACGCGTCAGTCTCACGTTTGTCTGTTTCTTAGGGTGCTTTCACACTAGCACTTTTGGTCCGCACCCGGGTTCGTTTGACGTCATAGTACGGTACGTTTAGCTAGTGTGAACACGTCTTCTGAACTCGGGTGCGCACCCGTGGACCGTACCCGAGTCAGCCTGAAAGAGGTGGTCTGGGGTACGGTTCATGTGAACTCTGGTACGGTTCACTTGTTGTATGAATGCAATCGTACCAAAAGCCGGAAGTGAACCGTCAACAGTACAGCAAACTATAGTTTTTATAACATTCATTCGTGTGTGTGTGTGTGTGTGTGTGTGTGTGTGTGTGTGTGTGTGTCTGTCTGAGTATCTCGCGCTGACAAGCGCGACTGAGACAGAGCAAACACAGTGATAATGCTTGTCTCCTCTAAAAACAGCTTGGACATCACGTGATGTTCTGAACGTGTATAATATGTTTGCGGCAGATAGACGCGAGCCGTTTTCTGTATGTTCTAAACCAAAAGGTTCAGTAAAAGCGAAACAACCGCGATGTGCGGAAGTCTCTCCCGTTTGGCGCTTTGCTTTCGTGTCCGTCGCATGGCAACAGACGTACACAAAACATCGGCTTGATGACGCAAACGTACCGGGGAAAAAAGACAGTGTGAACACAAACCAACCAAGCGGGTGGCAAGGGGGGACAATCGAACTTGGGTACAATCGAAAGTGTGAAAGCACCCTTAAATAATCAGGGTTTCAAAAACACGTCTATAAACAAGCACACGTTATTATCATCAGCTCAAGAAGTTTGTTATTTCAAATATTGACGCGAAAGTGAGAAAGCGAAAGCGCTCGCACTTCAGACGGGCTCGTAAAAAAACTACGGGGCACAGGGGAGAATCTGCTCTTCTTCTTGGCTTTGTGGTTGTTCATCAGGACGACGACAAGGTTTGTTTGAGCTCGGGTCGACCATGGCTCATTATTACATGTTTATATTATTTGGGTGTGTTGTCTCTCAGCTGTGTATTAAACATGGCGGGTCCTTTGTTTCATTCTGGCTTGTTGCGCGAGCAAATGATGTATCTCTGTAAACCAATAGCATTCAGCTGCGCGTCTAGCTCCGCCTTATGGCACCCTTTCTGTTTTTAGGTACCCCTTCGAAAGGGTGACTAAAAAGTGGTATGGTACGGTTCGATTCGGTACGCTCTTAGACAGTGGAAACGGCCTTAAAAGCGCACCGAACCGTACCAATCAGTGGAAACGGGCCATAAATGACCCTTTTACGATAGGTGTGACCCTTTCACAATCTCAGGTCCCATTTACACTAGTGCGTTTTAGTTTTAAAACGGCGTTTTAGCATGAAAACGATCTGCGTCCACACTAGCGTTTCACCCAGCGTTTCTGAACATATCTCCCTCCACACTACTCCACCAAAAACGTATATTACGTGACCAGTCGCACACTCCGAGCATGCGCGTTCAAGTATAAACAGGAAGCATGTGTCTCGCTCGGTGTCAACAAATACTAACCCAAAACTGGCGTCCTACATAGGGCTTACGCCGCTTAAAACGGGAGCGATTAGAGAGTACTCGAACAACAGCTTACCTCTTGCGAATACATGCAGCTGTTGTAGTAAAAAAGGCAGAGTTTAACCGCACAATAGCGCCTAAAACAGACAATAGTGTGGTCAACAACGCTCCCATTTATGTGTCCAGCAGCCACGCCTCCGTTTTCAGAAGCCTCCGTTTTCCCCCATCCACACTGAGACGGAGCAGCAGCGTTTTAGAATGAAAACGGCCTCTCCAGCGTTTCCAAAACGATCCATTTTCGGGGCTTGAAAACTCCAGCATAGTGTGGACGCATGGTGTAACCGTAGCAAAACTTGTGCGTTTTAAAACGAAAAGCATTAGGGTAAATGGGGCCTCAGTGGGTAATAGCAAAAGAACAGCTGAAAGATCTGATAAGAGGGTCCTGCTGAGTAAACACCGAATGGTTTGTTTGATGCTAGTATAAAGTACTGTCTCACAGACAGTACTTTGGGTTAAGCTACTTGAAGACCGACGAGTTAACATCACTGCTGAGGAACTGCACTTTTCATTGTCTTCAATAAAGTATTCTTCCCGTAAGAACTTTGGTCAGCTTACTTATTTTATGTATTGGAGTCATCTAATACATTGGCGAGCCCCCCCAAGAACGGTTAAGCCAAATACAGCAAAATCTAACAAGTATTTAACATTTTTCTGCTGTTCATAAACTTCCAAGTTAACGTTTGGTGCTTGTAAGATTAACTCATTTTAACACCAGCTGCAATTATTACAATTATTTTCAACAATATTTCTCTCAGTGACCTAAAGGTTGTGCTTTTGCTCTAGATCGTGGATGGAGCAACTGTATCACCAACAGTTGACAGTACAAAGAACAGGTACAATTGGCACTTCATTCAAAAAAAAAAAAAAAAAATTATTGAAATATGAGGAGCAAAATCCTGAATTGGTTGATTGAATGTGAAATGAAGCTTTCACAAAATCATCCAGTGAAACAGAAAGAGGAAGCAAAGGTAAACATGTCCACAGAACATACCTGTCAACATTGGGATGTGAAAATAAGGGATATGCCCACCACAAAAAGCTTCAAATCGCATGTACAGAATCTGTTTGGGAAACAGCGTCTATTTATCACTATGGAGCGCGTCAGACAGTCACGCGCCGCTTTATGACTGTTTTGAGGATTGCATAGGAGGAGCGACGGCACCTGTAATTAAAAGGAAAGGGAATCCCGCCATTTTATGTTGATTTCAAAGTGTTTCCTGCCTAAATAAACCGAAAGCACAGAACCGACTCACATTTAAGAGCAAGGGGCAGCCCCTGGTGTTGGGTTGCGTGTAGGGAGGATCTGTTCTTTTATGTTTATTGCCAACCTTTGGAGAAATACTGAAAATACAGGAGAAATACCTTTACGGGATGATAGCAGAATAGAACTAGAAAATACAGGTGAATGCCGGGAAAAACGTGAGGGTTTACAGGTGTGTTAATACCTCAGACCTAATTTTACAAGTAGCTACTTTAGTCAATAGTAATCACTCTTTTCATCCATATTTTTCTAAAAACATACATACTTGACACATTTTGTCACTGAAAGTCATGTCCTCTGGTGCGAAACTACACTCACCGGCCACTTTATTTGGTACACCTGTCCAACTGCTCGTTGACGCAAATTTCTAATCAGCTAATCACATGGCAGCAACTGAGTACAATTAAGCATGTAGACATGGTCAAGACGATCTGCTCCAGAGCATCGGAAGGGGAAAGAAAGGTGGTTTACGTGACTTTGAATGTGGCATGGTTGTTGGTGCCAGATGGGCTGCTCTGAGTATTTCAGAAACTGCTGATCTACTGTGATTTTCACGCACAATCAACCCAAGGGGTTTTTACAGAGAATAGTATAAAAAAAAATAAGTATATCCAGTGAGCAGCAGTTCTGTGGGTGCAAATGCCTTGTTGATGCCAGAGGTCAGAGGAGAATGGCCAGACTGGTTCAAGCTGATAGAAAGACAACAGTAACTCAAATAACCACTCGTTACAACCGAGGTCTGCAGAAGAGCATCTCTGAACGCACAACATGTCCAACCTTGAAGCAGATGGGCTACAGCAGCAGAAGACCACACCGGGTGCCGCTCCTGTCAGCTGAGAACAGGAAACTGAGGCTACAATTCACACAGGCTCACCAACACTGGACAATAGAAGACTGGACTGGTCTGGTGAGTCTCGAGTCCTGCTGCGACATTCGGATGGTCGGGTCAGATTTTGTTGTCAATAACATAAAAGCATGGATCCATCTTTCTTTGTATCAATGTTTCAGGCTGGTGGTGGTGTAATGGTGTGGGGGTTATCTTCTTGGCACACTTTGGGCCCATTAGTACCAATTGAGCATTATGTCAATGCCACAGCCTACCTGAGTATTGTTGCTGACCATGTCCATCTCTTTATTACCACAGTGTACTTATCTTCTGATGGCTACCTCCAGCAGGCTAACGCGCCATGTCATAAAGCGCGAATCATCTCAGACTGGTTTCTTGAACATGACAATGAGTTCACTGTACTCAAAAGGCCTCCACAGTCACCAGATCTCAATCCAATAGAGCACCTTTGGAATGTGGTGGAACTATCATGTCAATATGGAGCAAAATCTCTGAGAAATATTTCCAGTACCTTGTCGAATCTGTGCCATGAAGGATTAAGGCAGTTCTGAAGGCAAAAGTGGGCCCAAACAGGTACTAGTAAGGTGTACCTAATAAAGTGGCCGATAAATGTATTTGCATTTTTAATTTAGGCAATTCCGCCAAAAAAAAAACATTAATTAGTTAAAGGACAATGTGACCCTGTGACTGAAAACCCTGTGAAAGGATGTGTTCAGATTTTGGAACCACTAAAAAAATTCAAATTTGTCATTTGGTATGACACCCCTGTTTATTGAAAACGTTATATAACGTAATATAATATGTTATATTCAAAATAAATAAATAAATAGCACTGTATGAAGACAAGTGTCCAACAATGAAGATTATTTGCTCTCATGCTATTTTTTTTCTTCATTTTTGCAGTCACATCACTGGACGCATTTAACTTTGGTTCAAACCAAAAGCCACATGCAATCACAGACAATTCGCTCCCACTGCAGCCACCAAACATCGTTCAAATCCTCTTTCTTTGTCCATACTTTTCTATTTTCCTGTTCTCCTGCTGATGCGATCTCTAATGTACTGAGACTGAGTAAATGTGCCGCTCTCTGTGGACGTGTGTTTAATGTAGCTCAGAAAACGGCTGCGCTGCTGGACTGTGAAATCTCTTCAGCTGCGCTTTAGTGTTTGGATTTTCTTTTTTTATAAGAAAAAAATGTGTGTATAAATGAGTGTGTGGATGCATGTCGACTGACTGGTCTCGATGGCAAAAATCCAACAACAGCAAACCTGACAATCTTCTTCTTTCAGGTAGTCATTATGCAAATACAAGAATTCGCACTGCATCATCCTAAAACTAATGGATTTTCACCTATTTCACCTACCTACTTTTCACCTACTTGAACAGTACTGTTTAAACCATGGATAGTAGAACACAAGTAACACTGACAGCCAATTTAGCTGGTGTGGAGTAGGGGTTAAGGTTCAGGGTTTGGTAAAGACCAAGGCTAAATTTCTTGAAGGCTCCAGCAATCAACCTACTGTGTCCTTAAACACTGAACTAAAGACACTGAACTTCAACTCTGAGATTATGAAACTGTAATAAGTTCTGGAATTGTAGTTTACAGTTTCGAGCCTGATGTGATATTATATGATATATTATGTGATATCAAAACTCATCTGTTCAAAATAACTTATTCTTTATAACTGCTCACTACACTCTG
>CAIGQQ010014210.1:0-12556 GCA_903798035.1 Danio albolineatus
TATACAAATTCTTAAATCCATATGATTATCATCTCAAGTAAATATTTAGATTTTAAATATTTTTGATGAATATATATATATATATATATATATACACACACACACACAAATTGAGGTGCATGCAACATGTAATGCTTATAAACATGCAATTTTTTGCTTGTAAACCTAATGAAGGTAAGATTTACTGATCTGATTTAAGACTTTTTAAATTCTTAAAATGTAGAAGGGCAAATTAAAACTTTTACTAAGATAACATCTGTAACTTGCAACAAAACTCCAAACATGGTGACTAACGCTAACACTGCCCAAACATTGTTTATATCTCAAGGTTGTGCACATTTTAAAAATCAAAGATTTACTTTCTTCTAAAAAGAAGCTATTTAAAAAAAAGTTGAAAAACAGAAAACGCTGACGTCCAAAGTAGGAAAAACAAATACTATGGAAGGCAATGACTATAGGTTTTCAGCTCTCTTCAAAACATTTTGGTGTTTTACTGAAGAACATCAAAAAGTGAGTAAACGTTAATAATTTCTGTAAACTTTAAAGATCTTAAACAGGAATCCTGCACCTCAGCCCAATCAGATAATACATTTCAACGAACATGTTACGCCAACACCGTCGTCAGTTGTATGCTAAATTAACTGAATTTCAAAGTATCAAAGTAGTTCATACTAACCCTGACTGTTGTCTGACCGACCCGTCCTGACTGGAAGGCCTTGAGCATATCCTGGAAGCCGCTTATGGCCTTGGGAATCTCGGCAGGGCTTGGAGGCACCAGCTCCACACGGGCGTAATACCAGAATGTGGCTAGCCGGGGCTTGGAGTAGTTGACTGCGGCTAAATAAAAATAACCGCAAAAAATACACACTCATATTTATAACGTGAACATCAGTCAACAAAAACAACAAAGCACAACTCAACTGTAATTATAATGCATCCTCATACAATGACATTTGTCCACTGCTCTGAACTGACAGCTTCAGCATAACGCTGTGCGTGTTCAGAATGAACTGTGACACACAAATCAAAATACTAAAGCTATGATTAAGGCAATCGTTTGCGTTTTCATTTGCACAAGCATATTACCACTTTAATCGTGTATATAATAATGGTAATGTTTGTCTGAAGCGTGAAATCTTCTGCGCGGCCTAACGTTAACCGAGCAGCAGCGGAAACCAGAAACACTCAACTCAAAAGATTAAATGTTCTCTACCTCATAGCTTAAAAGCTAATTTCTTACCGCCGACAAGTGTTGGCACTTTAGCCACGAGTTTCTGCACCGCCTGGGCCATGATTTCAGTGACAGTGAAGGTTTATTCGCCGCTTCTCTCCACAAACCGGGGCCCTTCAATGAATGTCACCTCCAGTGAAGGACCCTTCATTCGAGGAGACAAAATATATGCCTGACGGAAATTCCAAACATGCGTATAAATACATCTCTGTTGTCTAAATTACAATGTTTATTCATCAGGCATGTAATAAAAATGTTGAACAAAAAGTGTTTATGAAAACAAATTTTGTGAATCCTAACTAAAGACTAGAATATTATATTTAATACGTATAAGCAATAATACGTAAATAATGAGGGCATTAAACGACCGACTAATATGTTACTGCGTATGCTAAAGAAGATAAACGTAAATATAAATGTAAATAAATGTTTGTTGTTGTATTTATTTATTAAGATAAAGTCTAAATATGTTCATGACATCGGAAAATTCACCCAAAATAAATATAAAAACAAAAGAAAAATCAAAAGTAAATAATCCCCATGTCAGCAAAGTAAATTTGTTTTAGTCTAATACATTAATACATAATACATAACAAGCATTTTCAGTAAAATGATATACACTCATCTGCCACTTTAACTTTTAATGCAAATTTCTAATCAGTCAATCACATGGCAGCAACTCAACGCATTTAGGCATGTAGACATGGTCAATATGATCTGCTGCAGTTCAAACCGAGCATCAAAATGGGGAAGAAAAGTGATTTAAGTGACTTTAAACGTGGCATGTGTACTGTCAAATGATTACAAAGACAACAGAGATTGAGAGAACATCAGACTGTTTACTGTCACACTTGTACTTCCTTCACTTCCCTACTCTAGGCAGGGCTCGAAGATCACAGCACACACTCAGACATGAGTGTCGATTGATGAACAGTCTATGCGAACAGAACAATGGATTAATTTTAGTGCAGCGGACACAACATTTCCTCCCCCCTCCCAAAGCTAGCCATGAAAAACAAAGTAACCCCATCTACACATGGAAAGTGGCCTCAAAGTCCTTCAAGTAACTTGGCCGGGATCTGTCACGCACTGGCCGTGGGGACTTAGAGTCCTGTCCTTGAGCTGAGGTACCAGAAGACATCAGGGGCTGAGAAATAGTGGATGGGACAGGTGGCACAGGGGAAAAGGCCAACGAGTTTGCATTTTGTTCATCAGCCTGGGGTCTTGCCATTTGCCATGCTGGTGAAGAGGCGGTAAATGGCATGCCCTCGCTACTTTGTATCTGAATTGAAGTGGGCGCAGCTACTTTCTTAAGGCGGCTAGCATGCCACCGGGTACCATCCTCCAGAAGGTATGAGGCTCTGCCCATCCGCCGTGTAACCAGTAGGGGTTTAGACCAGAATGAAGCCAATTTATTGTTCCTATGTGGCTTGTGGACTCTCACCCAGTCATGGACTACAATGTCTGGTTCTTTGGCACGTTTGAGCTTGTCAAACCGTTGTTTCATCCGATGTTGATGGTGAGTGACATGTGTTTGAACCCCCGGGGGAAGTCTCTGAGGTGTACTAGGACTTAGTCTGTCTAGCGGCAAGTTCAGTTCCCTGCCTAGCATGAGGAAGGCGGGAGAGACCCCAGTGGTGCTATGCTGTGAGGCCCGATAATGAAGCAATGTGAGGCGGATGGCCTGCTTAAAAGTGTATCCTTGTGTCAGGTGTGCTCTCAGGCCATTCTTTAGAGATTGGTGAAAACGTTCGACACCACCATTGGCTTGCGGGTGGTAAAGAGTGGTGCGGATGTGCTGAATGCCTTTGCTGTTTAGATAGGCAGAAAAGTCAGCGGACATAAACTGTGGGCCATTGTCTGTTGTAATGGTCTGTGGGAGGCCCCAACGAGTGAACAGCGAGTCCAGAAAGTCTACAACGATTTGTGAGGTGACTGAGCCAGTGGTGGAAAGTTCAGGCCATTTGGAGTGCAGATCATATGCTACCACTAAGTACCTCTGATTGTGAGGGACTCCATGAATCTCCCCACAGATATCCAGCTGCAGGTGCTGCCAGGGACAAGTGGGCCAGGCCAGTGGTTGGAGGGGTGGGGAATTTGGTTTGCCTGTTTTTCCACTCACAAGGCAGGCTGGACAATCCTTAACTAGAAGTTCGATGTCACTGTTGATGCCTGGCCACCAAACCCTATCCCGACAGCGCTGTTTCAGCTTCACTATACCCAGATGTCCCTCATGCGCCAGTTTGAGCACACGCGCACGAAGGGATTCTGGGATCACAGTGCAAAGCCCACGTGCTATGCACGTGTCATTCCAACAAGAAAGCTCATCCTTTACACGGGCAAATGCTGAGAACTCTCCTGAAACTTGTGCAGGCCAACCCTCTCTGATGTAAATGAGGAGCTTAGAAAGGATAGGATCTTGCTCTGAGGCCGTTTTGAGCTCCTGGAGTGATACCATGCTCTGCAGAGGAGTGTGTAGGAGTTGGACAATGTCTGTTTCAGGGTGATTAGCTTCATCTGTTATCCCCTGAACTGGGACAGAGCGAGACAACAGATCAGCCACTACATTTTCCCGACCTGGTGTGAACTGAAGTTTGTAGTTGTACTGGCGAAGTCGATCATACCAGCGGTGCAATCTCAGGGGTCTATGACCCGTACCTGAGGTTGCCAGTAATGTTACTAAGGCATGATGATCTGTTCTCAATGTAAAAGAGCGGCCGTACAAATACAGGTGCCATCGTTCACATGCCCACAGGCATGCCAGAGCTTCTCGTTCACCCACTGAATATCGTTGCTCTGTTGGATTGAGAGCTCGAGAAGCAAATGCTATTGGTTTCTCTACCCCATTTTGCTCTTGTGAAAGTACAGCTCCGATTGCTGAGGCTGATGCATCACATGTGACCATTGTTTTACAAGAGGTGCTGAAATGAGACAGTATAGGGGGTGAGATGAGTTGGGCCTTGAGGTTGTGCACTGCCTCTGTACACTCCTGCGTCCATATCCAGGGTTCATCCTTCCGAAGTAGCTGGCGAAGAGGGGCCGTAATGGTTGAATACCGTGGAAGGAACTTTAGGTAGTAACCTGTCATCCCTAGGAAGGAGGCTACTTGGGTGGGTGAAGTTGGTTCTGGTATTGACTGGATAGCCTCCACGTTAGACTGGAGTGGGGAGATTCCTTGTTCTGACAGCTTAAACCCCACAAATTCAATGACCGGTACAGCCAACAGACACTTTTCCGCATTCAAGGTGAGATTGTGTTTGGCTAATGCATCAAAAACCTTTTTGAGGCGGCCATCGTGAATATCCTTGGTAGGCCCATGCACCACAATGTCGTCGAGGTAAATAACCACTCCTGGTATCCCTGCTAGTACTGTGGTCATGACCTTTTGGAAGCATGAAGGAGCCGAGGAGAGGCCAAAGGGCATCCTAGTGTACCGGAAAACACCCTCGTGTGTGACAAAAGCTGTCAGATTCCTGCTATCCACATGAAGTGGAACCTGAAGATAACCCTCTCTCAAGTCCAGTTTAGAGAACACTGTGGAGCCATAAAATTGGGCTGTCAGTTCCTCTGTTGTTGGTAGCGGGTATTTGTCGGGGATAACTGCGTTATTGACTCGCCGTAAGTCCACACAGATACGCAAGGCCCCAGATTTCTTTTTGGCAACCACCAGATTGGAAATCCATGGCGATGCGTCCACAGGTTCAATGATGCCAGCATTCAGCAAGCGCTGCAGCTCACCTGACACACCCTCCCGCAGTGACAATGGGATACGGCGCAGTGGCTGAATAACAGGTGTGATGGAATGGTCAATAAGGGGTTGATGCATGAAGGAAGTGAGACAACCCAGTCCCTCGAACAGTGCTCGTCGTTGCTGTTGCCATGGTGCAGTCACAGTAAGGACCGCTGTTCCTTCTGTATCCACTAGGGCAAATCCCAGAGCAGAAAATAAGTCAAGCCCCATTAAATTTGCTCCTTTGTGAGCCACATGAAAGACAAAAGACTGTAGTGTTCTCGTTCCATAGACTACGGTGAGAGAAACTGACCCCAGTAACGAAATTGATGAATTTCCATAACCACATAAGGCTGTAGATGGTGTGGCCAGAGGAAGTTTTCTAAAAAACTTATTATAGGTGTCTGCATTAAGCAAGGAAACACTGGCTCCCGTATCCAGCAACAATGGGACACACACATTATTTAATGTGACCGTACATGACTTAAAAGGCAGTCGGCCTGAGGTGACATTGTGGATAATGGCAGGTGAGTTCTGATTGGTGCGGGTTTGTGGTCTATTTGGAGCTGAACGACAAACACTGGCGAAATGATTTTGTTTTCCACAATTATGACAAGTCTGGCCCTGAGCTGGGCAGATTTGAGCTCTGGTGGTATGAGAATGAGATCCACAGTTAGCACAGGACAGTTTTTGACGTGGGCGTCTACGTTGTTGTTGTGAGAGTTGCATCACTGAGTCTGGAGCATCATCGGGTGCCTCTGCACCCCTGTCAGAGAACTGTTCAACTTGTCTGGTTGTTTCCATAACAGTTAAATGGTCGTGTGTAGGTTTTGCGTGGCTCGTGAGTGTGGCTGCACATTCAGTAGCACTTTCCACTTGAAACGCTATAGCTAGTGCCTTCGATAATGTCAGGTCGTCTGGTTGTAACAGAAGGGTTTCTCTAATTTTGTTGTTATTTGTGTGCTCAATCAGCTGATCGCGGATCATCTCATCGCGCAGCTGCCCGAATTTGCATGAATTCGCGAGTCCTCTCAGATCAGCCACGTACTGGTGCACGGACTCACCGTGAAGTTGGTGACGTCGGCGAAATATGAATCGTCGTAACAAAACATTCTGAGGAGCGGCAAAGTGTTCATTTAGGTAAGTAACACACTGTTCGTAGGAAGCTTCAGCCGTGTCACTTATCGTTCCGAGCACTCGTTGTCCCTCTGCACCCAGACAATGTTGCAGAAGAGCTTTTTTTTCGTGCCGCGCTCACCTCCGTGAGCCCCGCTGCCGTTAAATATGTCTCAAAGGACTGAAGCCAGCGCGGCCACGGTATTGGCGGATCTCCGGGGAGAGCCAGAAATGGCGAGGGTGGTGGTAGTGAAAAATCAGCCATCCTCGTCGCCAAGATGTACTGTCAAATGATTACAAAGACAACAGAGATTGAGAGAACATCAGACTGTTTACTGTCACACTTGTACTTCCTTCACTTCCCTACTCTAGGCAGGGCTCGAAGATCACAGCACACACTCAGACATGAGTGTCGATTGATGAACAGTCTATGCGAACAGAACAATGGATTAATTTTAGTGCAGCGGACACAACAGCATGGTTGTTGTTGCCAGATTAGCTGGTCTGAGTATTTCAGAAACTGCTTATCTACTGGGATTTTCATGCACAACCATCTCAAGGGTTTACAGAGAATGGTCTGAAAAAGAGAAAATATCCAGTGAGCTGCAGTTCTGTGGGTGAATGACCAGACTGATAGAAAGGCAACAATAACTCAAATAACCACTCGTTATAACCGAGGTATGCAGAAGAGCATCTCTTAACGCACAACACGCAGAACCTTAAAGCACTGGGTGCCAATCCTGTCAGCCAAGAACAAGAAACTGAGGCTACAATTCACACAGGCTCACCAAAATTGGTCAATAGAAGACTTGAAAAACGTTGCCTGGTCTGATGAGTCTCGATTTCTGCTACGACATTTGGAGGGTAGGGTCATAATTTGACATCAACAACATGAAAGCATAGATCCATCCTGCCTTATATTAACGGTTCAGGCTGGTGGTGGTGTTGTAATGGTGTGTGGGATATTTCCCCGGCACACTCTGGGCCCCATTAGTACCAACTGAGCATCATGTCAACACCACAGCCTCCCTGAGTATTGTTACTGACCATGTCTATCCCTTAATAAGCACAGTGTACCCATCTTCTGATGGCTATTTTCAGCAGGATAACGCACCATGTCATAAAGTGTGAATCATCTCTTGAACATGACAATGAGTTCACTGTACTCAAATGGCCTCCACAGTCACCAGATTTCAATCCAATAAAGCACCTTTGGGATGAGGTGGAACAGGAGATTCACATCATGGATGTGCAGCCGACAAATCTGCAGCAACTGCATGATGCTATCATGTCAATACAGAGCAAAATCTCTGAGGAATATTTTCAGTACCTTGTTGAATCTATGCCACGAAGGATTAAGGTAGTTCTGATGGCAAAAGGGGGTCCAACCCAGTCCTAGTAAGGTGTACTTAATAAAGTGGCTGCTAAGTGAATTTTTGTGTATAGAAATAAATAATTGTATCATAATTCATATATGAAAAAGAGAAAAAACAAAACAAATCAACCTCATTTTAATCATACTTTATTCAGGATTAAAAGATACAATGCTTAAATAGTTTCAAAGGTCATTCCCTGACAAAAAAACTAGTGAATATAATAGTCATATCAAAGATGAAAGATAATACTTCTCAGAGACACATAAATGAATGTCTTTATGCCATAATCATACTGATTTAACCATTCAGACACTCTTATGCATTCAAAACTGTGACTGTTTCCAAGTTTTAGACAATATCATTCATGAAAATGTGCAAAGTGTAGGAAGGTTATAGATTAGAGAAATTAGCCAACTAGTGGATCTCTATTTATTCCTCATCCTCAAAGCACCGATCTAATAGACATTATCAGGTCTGCTTTAATGCTCATCCCAAATGAATCTAAATGGACAAAGTCTGGCCATCAGAGTCACCGGTCTTCACTCTTGCTGGTTCAGCAGCACTTGAAACACTTTCCTCCACCTGTAACAAACAATATATGAACAACTATAAATAAAGTGCATGTAATCAAATACAGTTTTGCTAGTGACTCTTTTAAAAATGTTTGGTTTGTGTGCCGCTCATTAATATATACTGCATACCTCAGAAATCGTTTCTAATTTGTTCACCATGACTGGCTTCCCATTCTGCTTTAGCCAATCATAACCTTTATGATCGACGACTAGTAAAGTAAGGGTTTCTCCTCCTCTCTTTACATGTACGATCACGTCCTCCAAAGACTCTTTCTCCACATTTTGTCCATTCACCTCCACCACCACATCGCCCTGAAGGAGACCTGAACTCTGTCCTGGACCGACTGCTGCTACCTAAACATGTATTACACATTACCATAGTAGAAGGGATGTTTGTTGCTCATTTTTATTTGGAATTATAGGACATGTTATTGAGCTGCATCAGTGAATTATTGAGCTGTAACTCAATCTTTATGTATTTTTATAATTTCAATGATAGACTGAATATTATACAGTCCTCTAATTCCGGAGTAAAGGATGTGACATCTGCAGCAAAAATTCAAAACATAAGAAAGTATGTTAACGATATGTTGAAACATCTGTTTATATTTTCCAAAACAACTAAGCACCGAGTTATGGGATCAGAAATATATCAATGTTTCAAGATTTTTAATATTTAAAATAAGCAAAACAATCATGCAGCACACAACACACTTTACAGAAATACTGCAAATTAAACTGCACAACACAAAAGAAATAACGCTAATCAAATGGATACAAGTTGGCTCACTATAGAACAAAAAAAAGATGGATTTTATTTTAGATTTTTGCATTTATGAGGAAAAAGCTTCATTATGGATGTGAAATTGGCACTTGTGTGACTTTGGTAAATCAAAAATAATTGTTTGAATACACTGACAGAGACGTTTTTAAAGTACAATAACATTGCTTTCAAAAAAATTTAGAAACGGTTTCGCTACTTTGGTGAAAACTTTATTTTTTTCATGGCAAGACTGAGATTTGCATGGATTGGCTCTATGAGGCCTTCAAGTGGCCTTATTTGTTCATTCTTCTGTGAAGAATTACCACAGATGAGTGAGTCCAGAAGAAAGCTCCATTTCTATTCTGTCTCAACATCTGAAGTCGGTATCGTGTAAGGGCTGATTTGCCAGTGAATGGGCTTCATTGTACTGTACCTGGCTGATGAAGGTGCCAGGTTTCTGTTGGACGCAGCCCAAATGGAAGCCAAAACCAGCCGAGCCCCTCTCAAGTATACAGCGTCTAACGTTAGGGTTGATCTGCACCTCCTCCTGAGGCTCAACAGGAGGCACTGCAAGCTTTGGAGTCACTGGGATTTCCTTTTTCTCCTCAGGGAAGGCAGATGGAACATCCACACAGAACAGCAAGGGAGAGAGACCCAACTAAGAGAGAGTTTGAGGTTTAGCAGATGAAAACAGGCATAAGAACAGAACCTAAGCACGAGTTGATTTTTAAATAATAATACATATTTGAATTGATCTTTTTGATGAACAAATCTGATAATGTGTGAATCTATAAGGGACATTTAATGAAAAACAAATGATCCGTGTAGTTTAGTATTTCTTTAATTATTTAAATAAGTCCAGTCAAGATTAAATAATTAAGAACTTAAAAAAATATATGTATATTAATTAAAAATATTAATTAGTAAATTATATTATATTATTTATTTTTAAGTTAATTATAAATAGTTTTTTTTGGGAGGGTGGGGGGTATATTATTTTAACAATTTATTTAGGATGCAGAGCTGATATGGTAGTTTCATAACTAACTTTATTTTTTAAAATATAATTATAATATATTTACAGGTGTCACGTGACGCAGTGGGTAGCAGAATCGCCTCACAACAAGAAGGTCGCTGGTTCGAGCCCCTGCTGGTTCAGTTGGCATTTCTATGTGGAGTTTACATGTTCTCCTTGTGTTTGTGTGTGTTTCCTCCGGGTGCTCCGGTTTCCCCCACAGTCCAAAGACATGTGGTATAGGTGAATTGAATAAGCTAAAATGGCCTTAGTGTATGTGTGTGAATACAACAATGTGTGGGTGTTTCTCAGTGCTTAAAACATGTGCTGGATAATTGGTGGTTCATTCTGATGTGGCAACCCTGATTAATAAAGAGACTAAGCCGAAAAGAAAATGAACGAATTAATATATTTACATATTAATATTATTAAGTAGTTTCCCAGGGATGGGTTGCGGCTGGAAGGGCATCCGCTGCGTAAAAATATGCTGGATAAGTTGGCGGTTGATTCCGCTGTGGCGACCCCGGATTAATAAAAGGGACTAAGCCGACAAGAAAATGAATGAATTATTAAGTAGAAAAAAAATTATATATTAGTTAAAATTGTAATTTAAATCTAACTATGACTTAAAATATAATTAGCATTAACAATTAATTATTGTTCAAAAAAAAATAATTAAATTTAGTGCCAATAACCACATTCTTGCTTCTTATGCCCTTCCTGTCTCCACTCCACTGACTGTCCTATCTAATAAAGTTAAAAAATATAATAAAATACTATATTAACAATTTAAGGAAATTTCTTTTAGTCAAATATCATAATTGATAAATAACCCCTTATATTCTTATTTATTTGCTCACTCAGTATTCACCTTAGCATAGAAGTCATGGCCCTGGGGTGTCATGGTGGTGAGGGTGACCTGCTGTCCACTTTGTCGGATTTTGCTGACTACGTCTTCATGACTCAGTGAGTCTGTGGACTCTCCATTCACTTCAAGAAGCATCTCACCTTCTTTGACTCCTCCCAGTTCAGCAGGGCTGCCCTTATCCACCTCTCTCACCATGTGAACTGTATAAACCAAACATAAATATGTGGATTATACCCATTGATATGCATGACTGTATGAATATGTGTCTGCCTACCATTGCGTCCAGCTCCAGCCTTTTCCTGCCTGAGCAGAAAGCCGTATCCATCAGACCCCATCACCAAATGCAGTCTCTGGGGCCGATACGGCATGTTTTCGGCATTAGCCATGGATGGGAGAATGGGCATTTTCCGGCGAGCATAACTCTTCTCAGTGTCACTGTCAATCACCAGCACTGTCATGTGACTGTTGCACTTTTTCACCTGGAAACATCTAACATGTGAGTGACAATATTATACCTATACAGCATATCATGAGTTTGATATTTTGACAGACAGTTTGTTAGAAGTGTTAGTAGTATTAGCAGATACTAACCAAACAGTCTACTAAAACTATAATTACTGCTAGTTGATGTGTAGTTGCAAAATTACTTATAGTCTGCTTAATGTTTGAAGGAGGCAATGAAAATAAATTGTCACCTATAACACGTGTAAGTGTTAAACATGTTTAAAGGACAGGGCATGTGCAATGGAATCTAAATCATCACAATACTTTCTGCTTTAATGTCTTTATTATGATCATGACTATTACATTTAAGGATAAATAGCAGATTTTGAGTAGATTATAAACATTTTGTTTTAATTTACCTTAATGAAATATACAGTTATAAGTAGGGCCACACGGAATCTGCGCGCGCAGATTTCCGCAGATTTTTAGCCCATCATTGATTCTGTTTATTTACTTGTGTAAATGTGTGTAAATGTATATTTAGTCATTTTCAAATTAATTTTAGTAAAAATATTGACTAATTTGAAAATATTCATGTGATTTATTTACAATACAGTTTGTAAAGTGCTATTTTCGGTGATTGAGTAGATATTTTATATGAGAGACTTGCTTTGTTTACCAAATAAGTGGACCTAATTGGATTCGCATTGTAGACATTAAATAAAAGTTCAAAAGGTTTTACTTTTTATTTCATATATTAAGGTTTTAGTTATGATACTAACAAAATCATTCCGCATAAATCCGCAGATTTTTAACAAAATACTCCACAGAAATAGCAAAAAATGTCTGCAGATTCCATCTGGCCCTACTTATAAGCTATAATAAACACTCAAGCACCAATTGCCATTCTGTAATATTTGAAATATTTTAATCATATTTGCAGCCGTATTTCTGGCAACAATTACAATTCAATACTTTTTTTGCAGTTTATCTAAAGCAAGTTTTTGCTTACCATTTTGCTGATAGCAGAATGTGTGAGTTCAGAGGCCATGGCTCCATCCATCCAGATTAAGTGGTCTCCTTTCCTCACTCCTGCCCTCTCGGCAGCACCTCCTTTCACTGGGCTCATTGCAAATCTCCCTTTCTCACCTATATGCCACAAACACATTAAATGTCAAGTATGCAGTAACACTTTATTTTGAGGGTCCCCGTTAGACATTTTGCAATCTTAAATATAAAGGTCCCCAAGGGGTTTTTCAGAACCAATTAGTGTATAAGTAGACGGTCTGCTAACACTTTATTTTGATGGTCCCCCAACAGACAATCAAATGACTAAAGCCCTGATTATGGATTTAAGGTGGACAGTGTTAAATATGATTCACAGGTCTGGAGGATTTTCAGCTTGTCCACTTTTTCCCACTTATTGTGAAGTCTGCCATTT
>CAIGQQ010014220.1:0-14499 GCA_903798035.1 Danio albolineatus
GAGTGTAAGAGGTTAATCATGATGGTCTATATCAGGCGTGTTCAACCTGTTCCTGGAGATTTCCCTTTCAGTTCAGCTGCATCCTGGATCAAACACACCTGTCTTTAATTACCAAGTGCTCCTTCAGATCTTACTTGATAAGGAATGGAGCTAAAATCTACAGGAAGCTAGATCTCCAGGAACATGGTTGAACACGCCTGATATAGACCATCATGATTAACCTCTTACACTCTGGTGCTATTTTGGGATTTCCGCCTGGATTTTGTCTACCCAATTTTAAAAGCTTCCTAAATCCACATGCAGAGGAGTAAATGCAAAACTGTGGTATCATTTTAAAGAAAACCCTTTAAATTTTCATAAAACACTGTTGAAAGTGATTAAAATGATTGTATATGTTGTCTGTGTTATCATAAACACTTAAAAAAAGAGGCGCTTTCTGTATTGTTTCATTATAAACTCAAATTTAAAAGAGTACCTTTTAGGTTCTGTGTGGTCTAGGTTTCTGTAATTAATTTTGGTGGTTCCTGCACATGTCAGTAATCATAAGAAAAACGAAAAATGCCTCATAATCTATGCAAAAGTTATTGTATTCCAAATGATGAGAGGTGCTAAACCTTTTTTTATGTAATTTCCGCCTACCAAACTTGGAAAGTCTTCCATATCCAAATGCAGTGGTATAAATGACAAATTCCAGTGTTATTGGACAGAAAACCATTTGAATAATACAAAAGAAACTGCTGAAAGTAATAAATAATATTTTTTGAAAATGTGTAGATAATCCCATAAGAGAATAAGACAACTCCAGACAGTTCTGCTTGAAACCAGCAGATAGCAGCAAACACTAGGAAAAAGAATTGTGTCTCTACCATAGAGTATGCAAAGGTTATTGTAATTCAACTGAATATTGGGAAAATAACTTTTTGATCATTCATATCAAATATGACATATTTGCTTCTGCATAGATCTTACATGATAAGAACATGAGTTTCCATTACTTTCTCATTTCTCCTTCCCATTTGTATCATAACATTATAACAAAGAAGTCAAAGTCAGCTTCTCCAAACCTTCCTCAGCCCCTAGAAAAAAAAGCTTATTTTGAGGCTGTCTTCTTTTTCTGCGCCATCAAAAATGCGGTGATTCATTCGATAACTGTTTGATATGTGAATATAATTCAGTAAAGGAACGCTAGAATTGTACATGGACAGGCAAGAGCTTTTATTTGAGCTATGACTTGTACATGTGTGTCATATATGAAGCATATAAAAATATGAAAATGACAGCTCGGGTATCCAGTATTTTGTTGTGTAATTAAATGTTAATAACTTTAGTTCAGTAAAATAAAAACCTAAGTGATGCATATGTGCATAAAATATAGCTTCTACGCTTTCAAACGGAACCACTTATAGGGGTCTTGCACAACCACAGACCTTTAAAAGGGTTAATGAAAGGGAAGTTGATGACGTCACCGGACCCGGTATCGGGTCCGCAGATATCCTCCAGTCCATTACACATGTAGAAGTGTGTGTGTGCACCTAGGCTCATAGTTGTCCACAGTCCTGGATGACAATCCTGTGCGTGGGTTTGCCGTCTTTATTGCCCATCTCACCAAGCCTCCTGAGCACCTTCATGCCCTCCCTGACAAAGCCGAAAACCACATGAATGAAGTCCAGGTGCTGAGTTTTCGTCAGTGTGAGGAAGAACTGTGAGCCGTTGGTATCTTTGCCGCGGTTGGCCATGGACAGCAGCCCTGGTCCTGTGTGCCGCACCTCAAAGTTTTCATCCTCGAAGAACCCTCCATAGATGGAATGCCCACCCCTGCCGTTCTGATGTGTGATGTCACCGCCCTGAGACACACAAACAACACATCAACAGAGTCAAGAGAATGAACAGCAGAACACATCATACACAACTCTGTCTATAGAAACACACACACACACACATGCAACAACACTCCAACATCCCTTACGCCCCATTCACACGAGGCTTCAGCGTCAATGCTTGACAGAGGGCGTGTCTGAAATTGGGGCTGACGCGACCGTCATAGCAGCATCAGCCAATGAAATTAGTCAACAATCGGCTACTGTATGAGCTGGTGTATTTGCATACAGCGATCTGATTGGCTGACGCTTCCGTTGGCGCTTGAAAAGTTGAGAAAGTCCCAACTCCTGGAGCGAGCAACGCCACTGAAGCGGTGCCGACGGATCCACAATGCAGTTCGGCAACACCTGACGTCACCCATTCAAAGTGAATGGGAAGCGTTGACGCTGACGCCCCGTGTGAATGGGGCGTGAGAGTAAGCCAATAAGCCAAAGGAAAGTGAGTGAGAGGTTGTGTGTGTACTTGTGTGTGCTCACCTGACACATGAAGTCAGGGACGATCCTGTGGAAGATGGAGCCTTTGTAGCCGAAACCCTTCTCTCCTGTACAAAGAGAGCGGAAGTTCTCTGCTGTCTTGGGCACGATGTGAGCGAACAGCTCCATGACGATCCTCCCAGCATTCTCTCCATCCACAGACATGCTGAAGAACACCACAGGGTTGGAGTCCCGTGACAGTGTCTCTACCAGCAACAAGTGGCTCTGGCAGTCCACGAACGCCTGTTGGACCTGATCAGCGGCCTTAAACTTCACCGCCAGCTGCTCCATCTTCCCAGCCCCCTCTGAGCGAGGAGACGTACACACACAGTCATGTCATCAGGCAATCCCAAACCACTAACACACACCTGAGACACTGAACACATCTAGAGTAGGTGACTTCCGTGCTTGTTGTGTGTCTGTAGCATGGTTGTGTGTGTGGTGTGAATCTGTGTGTTACTAAAGAAGTTGGTGGTGGTGTTTGTGTAGCGTGTGTGTATGTGTAGTGTGAATGTGCGAGTCACTAAGTCGGTGGTGGTGTGTGTTTGTAGCATAACGAGAGGCTGGGGGATTGTGTTTGTAGCATGCGTTGTGGTGTGTGAGGCATGTGTTTGTCACTAGGGAAGTTGGTGGTGTGTGTAGCATGTGTGTGGTGTGTGTGTTTCACTTGAGAAGTCGGTGGTGGTGTGTGTTTGAAGCATAACGAGAAGTTGGGTAATATTTGTGTGTTGCATGTGTGGTGGTCGTGGTGTGTGTAGCATGTGTGTGGTGGTGGTTGTGTGTGTGTTTGTCTGTTGTGAATGTGTGTGTCACTAGAGAAGTCGGTGATGGTGTGTGTTTGTAGCATAAGTTGAGTGATGGTGTGTGTGTAGCATGTGTGGACGTCCACTGCGTAAAACATATGCTGGATAAGTTGGCGGTTCATTCCGCTGTGGCGACCCCAGATTAATAAAGGGACTAAGCCAAAAAGTAAATGAATGAATGAATGAAAAATCTTTATTTTGAAAAATGACCGTATTCTCTCGGTTACATCTCGGTCACTTGAGCGCCAAAATTTAACCCACAAGTTAGCGAAACGAGTAAGAAACAGACGTCTTTGGAAAGTTTCTTTGCGAAGAGAAAAAGGCCCAGTGAAGGACCCACCAAGGAATGGATCTGCAACCATTTGTCAACAAATCAGGTGAATCCAACATGTCTGTGCAAGAAGATCAACTGCTGTAGATCACAGATGACGGCGACCTTGCGGACTGTTAACATATTGTGTCTTTGCTGCGTGCAAGTTCATTATTTCCAATGGAGGCACGCGACTTGTGCGTGCATGCTGGGAGTTACACGTTTGCGCCTTCTAGGCACACCCAGATAAAAACCGCTAAAATTTCAGATTGCACCGTGAGTCACGTGACAAGAACTGATCGATCAGCTTTTACTTTGTATGGAATATACACATTTCGGTAGGCTAATTATCTCAGACAAACAAAACACCCAAACACTGCAATGATTTTTTATTTTATCCATAAATAAACTTGTATCAGAGTTGCAGCAATATTTTGTCAGCTTGTCATCCATGAAAAAAAAATGTTCACCTAATCATTGCTATTAATGATTATTAATAGCAACCTGTACATATAATCATTTAGTGTAAATCTCTGTTTATAGTTAATGCAACCTGTATATAATGTTCATAGTACATCCATTTGTAAATGTCACCATAGTTTTTCTATAACTGCGCTTTAAAATTTATACTGCTATTGCACTCCTGGTTAGACCTTGTTGCCTTGTACATGTGTAATGACAATAAAGTTGAATCTAATCTAATCCAGTCTAATCTACATACACCTTCCGCCCCAAGCCCCACCCCGACAACCGTGGTTCGCAAAAAAGTTGTCAAGCGTTGTACGGTTTGCGGTGCTAAAAAGGTTAGGGACCACTGCTTTAGAAGACGTAAGAAATAAATATTTTCATTTTTTCAGTTGAAACAAACATTAACAGACCTTTGTAAAATAATATTTTTACACATTATATTTAGAGGAAAATACATTTTTAAAGTGGTCTCTTAAACTTTTCCGTGGCTGTAGTATATGCATTGATGCAAGATACATTTATAAGAAGAAATGTCAGTCTAAATCTTTACCTCTGCCAGATATCTTGTCAATTTCTTCTCTACAGAAATCCTCCAGTTTTTCTTTCATTTGAAACACAGACCTTCCGATATCATCAAAAGGCAGCAGAGAGCTGACAGCGAAGCTGATCGCATCTGTAGATTCAGGAGGTTCAGAAAGAGACCGGAAACTCTGTGAGAAGAAAATAAATCAAATAAAAAAAATTTTAATTCACATGGTCTTGAAATAAAACATCTACCGTATACTGTTATGAGAAACCAGTAATTATTAACATAATTATCAACCACCTTGACAGAATCAGACCGATCCAAATATGGTCAATATGGACCTTCTGATTTTAGGGGTATTTAAATGACCATATAAAACCCTTTCTGGAGAGTTTTTAGTCACATAAAAGTCACATACCTACTATGTAGATATCAGAGAACAATTTAACATATTGAACTAATGCAGTATATGGCACCTTTAAGGGATTTGGCGGATTGAAGGATTGGTGATGGCATGGCGGCTCAGTGCTAACCACTGTCGCCTCACAGCAAGAAGGTCGCTGTTTCGAGTCCTGGCTGGGCCAGTCGGCATTTCTGTGTGGAGTTTGCATGTTCTCTCCGTGTTGGCTTGGGTTTCCTCTAGTTGTTTCGGTTTCCCCCACAGTCCAAAATCATGCGCTATAGATGAAGTGGATAAACTAAATTGGCCGCAGTGTACGAGTGTGTGTGTATGCGAATGTGAGACTAAGCCGAAGGAAATTAATTGAATGAATGAATGAATAAATGAATGAATGAATGAAGGATTGGTGTTCAAAGTTCTCAGTTTACCAGTAGGTAACTGTGGTCTGTGTGCTCCTGACAGTGACATTTTGTTTCACTTGACTGGTTTTAACTGACTTTTGACTTAAGAAGAAATGTATTTCGCAGTATTAACATTGGACGTTTGTAGTTTTTGTTGAGGTTTTTGTTTTTTACTATATGGATACCTCAAACCTCCAATGTTAATCCTACAAAACTCCTCTTCTGGCCATCAGCACCTTCATGATGGGCTTCCATTCTGGTACAACTGAAAAGACAACACTCTCACTTAGGTCCTATCCACACGAACATGGGTATTTTCATGGGGCGGTTTTGCTGTTTGTCCACACAAAAACAGAGCATCGGGCGACTGAAACCAAAAGGGTGACCATTTTCTGAAACTCCAGGTACAGTGTGTTCATGTGGATGTGTAGCAGAGGCCAGCTAGTGAAGGGCTGAGCTGGTAAACCTCACTCATCTGACCTCTAAAGGTGCTCTAGCGACAGACGCTAGAGGCCATGGCCTTTAGCCTCCTTGGTAGAGTGACCGACTCTCATGTGGAAGGTCGCCAGTCCGATACCGGCCCGAAGTGTGTTCGGTGGTGTAGGACCAGTGGGGTTACAGATGCTACAACCAGAGTTCTCATCTCATTATGTCAGCGTGTGCACTGTTTTCTCCTTTCTGATTGGCCAACACGACTGGGTTCACACCAAATGCAGAAGATATGACTAAGGCAAATTCTGAACGTTCACGGCAAGCGCATCACATATTCCACATTGCTCAACCTCTATTCTCACGTTCGCATTGACTTGTATGCAGTTTACTCATGAAAATTCCCCGTTTGCTGTGAACCTAGCATAAAGGTGTAGCATTAACACCGTCCGTTGGTTTGCAGTGCCCTTAACATCCATCACAGTGTGTTTTGGAGTTTTCATGTGGGCGGAGATTTGATTAAAAGCAAAAGCAGGGAAACTGCTCATAAAAATACCTGTGTACGTGTGGACATGACCTTACTCACATTCCTTTGGCTTATTCCCTGCTTTATCAGAGGTCACCACACCAGAATGAACCAGCAATTTCACCTTGCTCTCCCTATCAATATTTTAGATCAGGGATCACCAAACTTGTTCCTGGAGGTCGGTGTCCTGCAGATTTTAGCTCCAACCCTAATCAAACACACCTGAACAAGCTAATCAAGCTCTCACTAGGTATACTTGAAACATCCAGGCAGGTGTTTTGAGACAAGTTGGAGCTAAACCCTACAGGGACACCGGACCTCCAGGACTGAGATTGTGATCCCTGATTTAGATGTTACCTTTAGAAAGTAGATGTGATCATCCGTGTGTGAAAGATGCTCCAGTTCAGCATCTTTCCTCTTCAGATCATTAATCTCCTGCTCCAGTTTCTTTATAAATCCTTCAGCTCGACTCACTGCAGCCTCTTCCTGATTTCTGATCAGTTGTGTCACCTCAGAGTGCCTTTTCTCGATGAAGAGGATGAGCTCATTGAAGCTACTCTCACTGTCCTCCACCGTTTTCTGTGCAGAGAGCTGTTACAACAAACATCACAATCGGTTCTTACTCAGTCATGACTCTCATGGCCTGAGAATCAAAGCAGACTTCAGTAACACTAAATGAGCTTCAGTACTGGAGGAGAGTCTTGACTGAACCTCAAAACCCTTCCCCAAACTCACCTTATGAGACTCTACAGCCTGTCTGAGCTCCTCAACGTTTTTTTCTCTCAGATGGATTCTCTGCTTGAATTTATTACTTTTTTCTTCCAAAACCACCTGTAACAAAATGGAATAATATATGTACTAGAACTGTGGCACATTTCCCATGACATGAGATTTTTAAACTTTAAAGAAACCCACAATCTCATTGATAACGCTAACCCTGCCCTCAACCCCTTATGCAAGTGGTTCTTGTAGCCCAGCAGTGTTTTGGTGCTACTTAACAACAACTTTTCCTGGTTCAGAGCCAGTGCTTCCAGTGCATTCATAACCAAACTCTAGCTCCAAATGTAACTTAAGCTGCCTTGGCACAAGGGCGGCACAATATATCATTTGAGCATCGATATCGCAGTGTGTGTCTCCGCAGTAGTCACATCGCAGAATTAGATTATTCATTCATTCATTTTCTTTTTGGCTTAGTCCTTTTATTAATCTGGGGTCGCCACAGTGGAATGAACCGCCAACTTATCCAGCATATGTTTTACGCAGTGGATGCTTTTCTAGCTGCAACCCATCTCTGTGAAACATCCATTCACACTCATTTACACACATACACTAGGGACAATTTAGCCTACCCTATTCACCTATAGTGCATATCTTTGGACTTCTGGGGAAAATGGAGCACCCAGAGGAAACCCACGCAACCACGAGGGAGAATTAGATTATCTATTAAATAATAAAGGAAACCTCCTATGGCCAAGCATCTAGTGACGCAGTTTGTTTCCTTGTTTGTCTACCAATTTGCCGTGTCTTCTGATAACCATAAAATGGCGTGGGAAGAGGACATTGGAATTAACATTTCAAATGATACATGGGAAGAGGGGCTGAAACGAATCCATACCTGTTCTATTAATGCAAGACTACAACTCATACAGTTTAAAGTGGTACATAGGCTACATTATACCAAAACCAAACTCAATAAAATTTTCCCTTCAGTTTCCGCATTATGTGACAGATGCAAGATCTCAGAAGGAACGTATGCTCATACGTTTTGGTTTTGCCCTGAGATCTCTGAGTTTTGGACAAATATTTTTCAGTTTTATTCAAATGTTTTAGGAGAAATCATTAGCCCAGATATTGAATTAGCTTTGTTTGGATGCTCTGACCCCGTGTTAGCATGGTCACGTAATCAGCAAATGTCTATTATGTTTGGTATGGTGGTGGCCAAAAGGGTGATCTTGATGGATTGGAAGTCCACTTTACCACCTACTTTTCATAAATGGCTGACTGAAATGATTGCTGCTCTCAAGCTTGAAAGAATTCGTTTTGCTAGGGCAGATGCTTCGAATAAGTTTGAAAAAATCTGGGGCCCCTTCCTTGCTCATCTTTTTAATAGTTGAAAGTTGAGCGCTTATGATTTATAGACATTTTTACTCTTACTTTTAAATGTTTTGAGTTTGATCAAGTAAAACTTGATGTATATTATTTATTCTATATGGTGCATGCTTGGATGGTCTGGTGCTTGTTTTTTTTTTATTATTTATTTATTTTAATTTTTTTAATTTTTTTTTTTTATTTACTTATTTAAATTTTATGTTATTTTTATTTATTTATTTATTTGTTTGAATTTTTTTTGTGTAAAAACGTATTATAGATTGTATAAATGTTAATGCTTTGCTTTGTACTTATAAAAAACTGTTATAAATAAAATATTTAAAAAAAATACAAAATAAATAAATAATAATAATAAAGGAAATATTTTATTAAATATTATTATTTTTAAATTATTTATACCAGGGGTGTCCAAACTCGGTCCTGGAGGGCCAATGTCCTGCTGAGTTTAGCTCCAACTTACTTCAACACACCTGACATTGATGCTATGGACTGGCCCAACCGTTCCCCAGACCTGAATCCAACTGAGCACACCTTGATTAGTTGCATCAGCTGTGTTTGATTAGGGTTGGAGCAAACCTGTGCAGAGCTGCGGCCCTCCAGGAACTGACTTTGACACCTATGCTTTAGTCCATGTCTGGGAGGAGATCCCTCAGGAGACCATCCACCATCTCATCAGGAGCATGCCTAGGTGTATTAGGGAGGTCATACAGGCACGTGAAGGCCACACACACACTACCGAGCCTCATTTTGACTTGTTTTAAGGACATTGCATCAGAGTTGGAGCAGCCTATAGTGTGTTTTTCCACGTCAATTTTGAGTGTGACTACAAATCTAGACCTTCATGGGTAAATACATTCGATTTCCATTGATCATTTTTGCTTGATTTTGTTGCCAGCACATATAACTATGTAAAAAACGAAGTATTTAATAAGAATATTTATCCATGTACGCCCAACCCTGGATACAACAAAGAACAGCTTTATGTCCGTCAACTTTTTTCCCCTCATTAATTAAACTGAACAGTTAATAAGAATGATCTCTGATCTCAGAGGGACTCAACATGCTGAATGGGCTATATGCACAGCACAAAGGTTAATGTGACTATTTTCAATTGCATAAGGTTCCTGTTACAGCATCGATGTTGCCATTAAAGTACAATCACTTAACTAGACTTAAATATTCATTCATTAATTTTCTTTTCGGCTTAGTCCCTCTTTTCACCAAGGGTCACCACAGCGGAATGAACCACCAACTTATCCAGCATGTGTTTTACGCAGCGGATCCAGCTGCAACCCATCACTGGGAAACATCCATACACACTGATTCACACTCATACACTAAGGAAAATTTAGCTTACCCAATTCCCTTATAGCACATGTCTTGTGGGGGCACACACCAACATGGGGAGAACATGCAAACTCCACACAGAAATGCCTACTTACCGAGCCGAGGCTCGAACCAGCGACCTTCTTGCTGTGAGGCGATCGTGCTACACACTGAACCACAGTGAAGCCAGACTTAAACATTAATTTAGTTATACAAGCGTAAAACAAAATTGAAAGACCATTTAAATGCGCAGCAGGCTAGCGCAGAAACTCCATTGAAAATACTGGGGTAAAATAAGATTACATATTTTAAAAGCATAGAATGAAACTTGATGCAGTGCTTCTTGTCTGGTTTATCATATCTCATTCTGGCAATGACGATCGCTGATTTTTAAAGGAATCAGATCCTGAATGTGGCGATTTTGTAATGGAAAGATGCATGTCTGTGTGCATATAGCCCACCTAGCCATGTGACCATTAGTCTGGTGTGTAACAGCCATCTTTCATTACATTAAATACAGATACTGTATAAAGACAGAAATGCATAAATGTGACACTGGAGCACAAAAACTGTCTTATGTTGCATATTTATATAATGTTTATGTCAAAATGATAGATTTTTCCCAAAGGTATTAGAATATTAATAAAGATCATGTTCCATGAAGATATTTTGTATATGTTCTGTTGTAAATATATCAATTTTTTTTTTTAATTAGTATTGTGCATTGCTGAGGACAACTTTAAATGTGATTTTCTCAATATAGTTTTTTGAGACCTCAGATTTGAGATTTTCAAGTAGTTGTAGCTCAATATTGTCTTTTCCCAGCAAACCATACATCAATGGAAACCGTATTTCTTTAATGTTTAGATGACACATTTTCAGTTCATACCAATTTTGTGGTCCTCTCTGCAACAGCTGCTACTGTATCATGGTTTTTGTGATCGTCCATCGTACACAGGTAACAGATGCACTCTTCATCAGTGCGACAGAAGATTTCCAGTAGTTTATTGTGTTTTGGGCAGATCATCTCCTCAAGTCGTCCTGTAGCATCTATCAGATTGTGCCTCTTACCTTTGAAGAGATTCTCATGCTGCTGGAGGTGATTTTGACAGTAAGAGTTCAGACACACCAGGCAGGACTTGACAGCTTTTTGTTTTCTTCCAGAGCAGACGTCACACTCCACATCTCCAAGTCCAGCAGGAACAGAAGCTTGGAGTTTAGTCTGCTGGAGCTGCTCCACTAGTTCAGCAAGAATGGTGTTTTTATTTAAAGCAGGTCTTGGGTTGAATGTTTGTCTGCATAGAGTGCAGCTGTAGACTCCCTTCTCATCCTCCTGATCCCAGCAATCTGTAACACAGCTCATACAGTAACTGTGTCCACATGGAATGGTCACCGGGTCCTTCAGTAGATCCAGACACACTGGACAGATGAACTGGTCCTGAGAAAAACCAGCTTCTGCCATTTCGCTGTATTTACACCCAGATCAAGAGACAAACTCCAACAGGTTTCACTTTCACAGCTGAAACTAGTTCCTGGTCGTGTCACTGAAGGGAGTGTGTCCTATTTACTGCAGAGTCACAGATCTTCCACTAGATGTCAGTGTGACAAAGACAAGGATCAAACTCCGCTGCAAACATTTCAGTCTTTCTCACTGTTTCATTCAGAAGGGCTCATCCCTATGCCCTAATCCACAGATGTCAAACTCAGTTCCTGGAGGGCCGCTGCTCTGCACAGTTTAGTTCCGACCCTAAAGAAACACACCTGATCAAACTAATTAAGTCCTTCAGGCTTGTTTGAAACCTACAGGTAAAGTGTGTTAAAGCATGGTTGGAACTAAACTGTGCAGGTCTGCGGCCCTCCAGCTACTGAATTTGACACCCCTTCCTTATTCCATGCAAATATTTTACCCTCTAGAATGATTGCTTAGTAAGGGATGAAGGGTTCAAAAAAGTTATTATTTGGAATACACTTGTTGGGTATGAAGATTAACAGTTAAAGGGGTTGTCCACTACGATGTCATATGTTAAACTTTAGTTGATGTGTAATGTAGCTGTGTGAACATAAAAAAACATCTCTGAATGTAAGACGCTCCAAGTTCAATGCAAAGGGAGACATTGGCTTTTACAGAATTAGCTTAGCAAAGCTTACAGCAAACAAAGTTTGGAGACTACAAAAAAATACAGGATCAATGCGAAGACTCGTCTGTCACTGGGGTCTTACAGGAATCAGTCTCATCCTCCACTCCTCCATGACCACCACCACAACAGCTGCTCAGGATACGGCCTGGTCCAGGATTATGGAAACCTCGGAAATAATAAAAACAAACAAGCATTAGCGCAGTTGTCGTTCAAACTGTCTTTTGGGAAGTGTTCCCAGCTCCGGTTGTCCTAAATAATGCAGACTAACAATCCTTTAGAGGATCCTTTAGAGAACACATAATACAACAAGAGAAATAAATTACACAATATGCCAACAATACATATTATAAAAATATGATGGTACAGTTTATGTGTCAATCTTGAATTTACAGTAAATATTAGAGGTCTTGGAAGCTATTTTGATTTGCATATACCATATTGCAATACTGTTTAAATTCGCTAATGAGATGGAAAAACAACCACTTCATTTTGGGTATATGAAATTTTCCCATTATAACCATTAGTTCAATTCATTCATCCATTTTCTTTTCGGCTTAGTCTCTTTATTAATCCAGGGTCGCCACAGCGGAATGAACCGCCAACTTATCCAGCATGTTTCACGCAGCGGATCAACTTCCAGCTGCAACCCATCACTGGAAACATCCATAAACACTCATATGGCCCATTTCCACTGAGTGGTACGGTTTGGTACGCTTTTAAGGCCGTTTCCACTGTCTAAAAGCGTACCGAACCGAACCATACTGTACCACTCTGATTCACACTCATACACTACTGACAATTTAGCTTACCCAATTCACCTATACATGTCTGGACTTGTGGAGGAAACCGGAGCATCTGTAGGAAACCCACGCAAACAAGGGGAGCACATGAAAACTCCACCCAGAATACCAATTGAACCAGCCAAGGCTCACACCAGCGACCTTCTTGCTGTGAGGCGATCGTCCTTTTCTATATTGCAATCATTCACATCCATATAGGTAAATCGGTTTAGTCACGTGAGTCTACGACGCACGCAAGGCGGAAGTAAACAGAGTGGACGCACTATTCTGTACAGAGACGTCTTTGCAGCCAGTGTTCAGCGCAGTATTAACACGAGTCAGCTTGTTTACAGCGGTCTGACGGACCAGACAGATCCTCAAGCGAGGAAACAGCTCGGAGATTACGGCTTTCTGCAGTGTTTAGTGTCCTCGGGGCTCAGCGAGTGTTATTTAGAGGTCTCAGGGCAGTGTTTATGTGAACGCGGCCCAGTGTGGGATGCTCCTGCGGTTCATATGAGTTCACACACATACACACACACACACACTCTTTACTGCAGGATTACCCGCGCGTGTAAGGTTATATTATTAATGTCATGACTGCAGTGGCTTTATTGGGTGACGAAGAAGAAGAGACATGACTGACATCGCTACAAGAAACGGCTAATTTACACAGTTCTCTGCTGTTTTTTTTATATTCGGACAAGATAATGCGCTCAGAAAGATTACAGTACTCATATTTTTGGATTTTCTGAATAATTAAACCACAAAAAGACGCCAAAGATGAGGATCTTCAGGACTTTACTGAACGCAGCGTCCAAGCAAATCGACTTCTACTCCAGATTCTCTCCTTCTCCTCTGTCTATGAAACAGTTCATAGATTTTGGTAAGACTTAATTCACATTTCTACAATTCAGTGCTAGAATTTAACACAAAATGATGGTTGGAAAAAGTACTGAATCACGTATAATATAATACATTGACGTTTTTGTAAGTGGGAATAAAATAAAACATCTATTCTTAAAGCAGAATATAATTTAACAACTCAAAAAGTTAAATAGCGATTAAATTGGTTTTATATTCGGATATTCAGACATTCTTCTTAATAATGTCATTTTATAAAAGTATTATTTGCAAATTCTACATAGTTAAATCATATTAGCAGCCAATGATTTTCAAAGTACTGCATTGTTTACAGTCGGTTAGATAGTGCTAATGTTGTTTTGAAGTCATACTTGCATGCTAATTCTTACCAAATATTCAAATTAGCGTGGTAAACAATATAGAGACAGTTAAATATGAATGTGCGAATGTAAAACCAACTTACCTCAATATGTATAGAGGTAAAGTTGGTTTTATGTTTGGATATTCAGATATTCTCCTTAATAATCAAATTTTCAGAAAAGTATTCTTCTAAATAGTGAAATAGCATTAGCAGCCAATGACTATCAAAGTACAGCGTTGTTTACAGTCAGTTAGATAGTGCTAATGTTGTTTTGAAGTCATACTTGCATGCTAATTCTCACCGAATTATCAAATTAGCATGGTAAACAACATAGAAACAGTTAAATGAACGAATGTGCGAATGTAAAGCCAACTTTATCTCAATACAGTTTAGTATATGCTTATTATATAGTAATTATATACGAGTAAATATCAAATAGATTATTTGATGTGTTTTCTGTTGCCTACACTCAGAAAATGTTGTTTGCTGTTTGACTACTTATTTAAAATGAGCTGAAACAACCCAATTCTTGAGTTTTATTGTTGGGACAATATAATTGTTTTATGTTCAGTTTACTTAAATTTGTAAAAAGTAATGAGTTTACTTAATTCCTTCATTTTGGCTTAATACAAATTGATTGTGTGAAACAAAGCATTTTTACAGTGTTTATATGTTTTATAGTATATTGTGGTACTAAATAATATATATATA
>CAIGQQ010014221.1:0-13515 GCA_903798035.1 Danio albolineatus
ATATATATATGCAAATTAACAGATTCCAAAAAATATATAAATGTGTAATGAGTAATGTGTTTTTTTTTTTACATTTACGATGGAAAACCCTTTCAGGGATAACTTTATCACAGGTAATACCAAGAGTAATAATAAGGCTATCCGTAACCTTTTCTAAAGAGAAATCATTACTGTACCTTATATTCAGTTTTATTGGATGTCTTTATTAAAGGATCAACTAATTTGCTGGAAAAACGTGTGGCTGTTACCACAGAAATATCATGTAAGAAATAAAATTAAAGAAATAACCTATAAACTTCACAGGTTTTATCTAGCAAAACATTCTTTACAAAAATGTCAAAATGGAATTGATGTGATTTGTATGTTTTGTAATGAATATGAGGAGACTGCTTTACACTTATTTGGCATGGTGCATACTCAGTCAGCTTATGAAGTGAGGTGCAAACATTTATTAATAACAAATTACAGTGTTCTAAACCTCGTTCGTTGTTGTGGGAAAATGTAGTTTTTGGCTTTACTATGTGGTACTATTTGGCTTTAAGGTATTGATGACTGAAATATGCTTATATATTAGTAGTATCAGAGACTCTCTAAAGAAAAAAACCCTACACACTTTATAACTTTGTGAACTCTACAATGGATTTATTTGATTATTACATTTGTACATTTTGTATATTTGTGTTTGATTTATGCTTACCTCCTGGCATGTTTATGTTTGGTACTGTTAAAATAATAATATTAAAACATGACACAGGTATGTTAATTACTCGTTTAAAATATTGTTTAGATTAAGGTCGATATGAGTGTATGTCAATACAGTTCACATGCAGAGATAAAACAACAGCAATGATGTTAGTTTGGCTCAGTTCTAGCTAACTACTGTAAGTATAAGCTAGCTACATGCACTACATCCCACTTTCTTACGTAGGCAAATTTTCGGTCCCACTTTATAGTAAGAGGCCTTAACTTATACCTACACCGAAATTAATAGTTAATTACAATGTACTTATTGTGTAAATACATGTTTTTACATTGTACTTATGCTTGATTAAATACCTGTGTGTAATTACAATCTGTAATTAATTTCTGTAATTACATTTGTAGATACACTGTTGACCATCCCTTACACCTTAATCCACCCCCCCTCCCCCTCAAACCTACTGATACCACTAAACTTGTCCTTAACCCTCCCCCTATCCCAGCTCAAGAGCACCACAAGTGTTCTCAAATGCATTATGAACACAGTAAGTACATTGTATTTATTTTTTTGATGCAAGTACATAGTAATTAAGGACACTTAATATAAAGTGGGACCAAATGTTCTTGTACTTTCTTTGGTCTGTCTCTAGCCTGCATCTTCCTGCTAAGATATTTCTGTAACCTGTTCTAATCTTTTTACTTTTATTAATTTAATATTTTCAAATATTTGAATAATAAATATTTCGGTGTGGAGTTTGCATGTTCTCCCCGTGGTTGCGTGGGTTTCCTCCGGGTGCTCCGGTTTCCCCCACACTCCAAAGATATGCGGTACAGGTGAATTGGGTAGGCTTAATTGTCTGTAGTGTGTGTGAATGAGCGTGCATGGATGTTTCCCAGAGATGGGTTGTGGCTTGAAGGGCATCCGCTGCGTAAAACAAATGCTGGATAAGTTGGCAGTTCATTCCGCTGTGGCGAGCCCGGATTAATAAAGGGACTAAGCCGACAAGAAAATGAATGAATATAATTTTGACGTTAATACAAATTTGATTTATGTGTTGGTATTTCTAAAAGCAACATAATCAGTATCGTCAGGTCATGTTGCATACAAAGTACAAATACGTTCTACTAGCGATTGTAAATTGTTATATTCTCAGCCATGAAGTATTTATTATATATTTAATAGTTTGTTTAATATTAGATATTTTCTCACAGATTATATACACAATACACCTGCATGGTCTGGGATGTCAGCCACGTCTACACTACCGTTACACTTTATTATTCCTCCAAATTTGACTATTAACTTTAAATTGAAATAAATCTAAACAAAGATTTAAAAATTAAATTTAAATTAAACTTGCATTGCATTCAATTTTTATTTCATATTTAATAATGCAATCCTGTTATAAATTACTTGATTTTATTTTTTACTCAAACTATCATACAAAAACCATACAGAAACTCACACTTTTATATATTAGCATTAAAGATGTTTAAGGATTAGATATCTGGAATAGGAAGAACACAAAAACAATTTTAAAAAAAATATTTTTGTTTTTTTGCAGAGTATTACCTTTATTTATTTTTCAGTGAGCGTGAAAAATCTGAAGCAAGGATTCAGCATCATTTTTAAGAAGACTGGCAATCGCTAGTGATATTGTTGCAATAAATAATAATAATAATAAAAAATCAAATATTGTCTGGGTTTTTGTTTGTCAGGTGTGGCTTAATGGTCCTTGGAACTTTAGAAAGGAGCATTTGTTTGTCTAAAATTCTGCAGGTGGTCAATACCACAGCATTCTTGCCAAAGCATTTTTCGGTTATAATTTAGTTATTTTCAGAATGAAACTTTATATTCAATCAATACAACAAAAAGCATAGCTCTATATGAAAACGTATAACTAGACTACAGTTAATCGTTACACTATCCAACTATGTGTGTTTTAATTTGTATTTTTAATTTTATTTTATAGTGTATCAATTGTTTGTATATTTAAACTCACTTTCTGATACATTAAATTAGCTTAATTATAAATTTAAATATATAAATTAAAAATGTAAAGTATTTTTATGAATAGGACATTTAATAATAATAATTTAATAAGAGTTGACTTCAAATCTATTATTTGTCTTTCCTTACAAACTGCCGATTTGACTCTAAAATAACTCCATTCTCGCTTAAACTCTTAAAACTTGATTTTGTGGCATAGTTTGAGTATTTTCCTAATTTTACGGATTTCCCGTCCGCCATTAACAGCCCTCATTGGTTTCATGCGCAGCACATGCGAGTTGCTATGGTAACTATAAACGTTTAGGAGAAGCGCATTTATGGCCCGTTTCCACTGAGTGGTACAGTACGGTACGGTACGGGTCACCTTTATCAGGCTTGCGTTTCCACTGCAAAAGGGTACTCTTTTGGTGGGCGTGGTGTACGACAGAAAGTTTGTCTACGTCATTTTCACTCGAGGAAATATCTACAGTAAAGCTTTATGGGTCGTTCACAAATCATACGGGAAACACTTCTCACAAAACAGATGCTTTATTATACACATAAACACTGCTGTATAAATGTCATTACTGACTGAACATGATCTGATTATAACTGCAGATCAATGATGCGAAATAGCCTACGGTCCGCGATTATATCAAATAAATAAATAAATAAATGCAGCATATATGAACACATACAGCCCACACAGTCTCCGATGTTACCAAATTACAGAAAAACTAGACACAGCTGACATTTATGGTTCAAAAACAATACGAAATAGAGCCCCGTCTGTGCAAACCTCTCATGTGTATGTTTTATCATCACCAGTACACGTAGCCTCTCCGTCATTATTCTCTTGTTAGAGAATAACTCCGTCATTCCCAGTTTATAATAGTCCAGGTTATGAACTTTGTTATTTCAAACATTGACACGCACGCGATCACAAGAGACAAGCGAAACCTCTCGTAACCCATAAGAATCTGCTTTTCTTCTCGGCGTTGTGGCCGTTCAAAACGACGACAAGGTTTGTTTGAGCTCGGGTCGACCATGGCTCGTTATTATATGCTGATATTATTTCGGACTATTGTCTCTCGGCTGTGTATTAAACATGGCGGGTCCTTTGTTTTCATTCTGCTTGTTGCGTGAGCAAAAGACGTATCTCTGTAAGCCAATGGCATTCAGCTGCGCGTCTAGCTCCGCCTTACGGCTCGCTTTGGTACGCTTGGGACCCTTTGCAAAGGGTGACTAAAAAGTGGTACGGTACGGTTCGGTTCGGTACGCTTTTAGACAGTGGAAACGGCCTTAAAAGCGTACTGAACCGTACCGTACCGTACCACTCAGTGGAAACGGGCCATTATTTTGAACTGTGATCAAAACTGACTGGAACTACCTGTGCGTTTCATCGAAATATACCACACCCTCCAGCCAATCAGAATCAAGAATTTCAACAGACCATGAAATAAATAAGTATGTACCATTCACCGTGATATCAGCCATCTCGCAAACAACGTCCTACAGAAAAAAATAAAGTGCTGGTAAGGACAAGTTTTTGAAATAAAGCACCTCTCAGCTTCTGCTGTGGTCATAGGCGTAGTTACAAGAATCTTTAGGAGAGTTACAGTCTCTAAAAAGGCTTCTTCAAGATTGTTCTCCATGAACAGCTGGAGTAGGTCCAAAGCACCACAACAAGCTCTGAACTCATCCCTGGAGTAGATGAGACTAAGCTCTGTCTTCAGCTTACTTCCATCGAGCACTGGATAGGCGTTCAGAGTCCTGCTCAGTGCATCTTCTGGAAACGCTGCTGTATACTGCTCAAACCTGTCTGCATGCAGCAATGTGGCACTGACGAGCTGGTCTGTGAAGGAGAACCTCTCGAGCGTGTGTGTGTGAGTATGGTATCACAGACCTAAACAATCAAGACAAAATGATGTAATTATGACAAAGTGTCACTTTCAACTGGTTGAGTATTAAAGGCTGACCAGTTGTAGTGTTTAAGTTCATACTGTCTCAAAACTTCATAAACACATTCATTCTTAGTAAACATGTCAAGCTCTACACTGTAAAAATGCAGGGTTCCACACAATTCATTCATGTTGTCCCAACACAAATCATTTAAGTTAACTTAACACTTTTAACAAATTTATGTGGATTGAACATAAAAAAATTTAGTTTTCCCAACAAAATCTCAAAAATTGTTTTGTTTCAGCTCATTTTAAATAAGTCATTTCAACAAGCAAAGTAAAATAGTTTTTTGAGTGTACAAGAGGGAACAGAAGAATAACAAAACCTTTTTGACAATAGTTTAAAGATCTAGTCACCTAGTCAAAAAAAATGCTTTTACCATTTATCATAGTTTTATACAGCCCAATATTCCCAGCTTATAATCAACAAAACTTAGCTTCGAAATTCTTATCAATGAGACACTTAGGCCCAATCCCACATTTAAAACGGAGGAGTAAGAACATTACCTAGAATACACCTGCCACAACGGCAGAATAGCTGAACCCGGACGTAAGGAGATCCACAAATGAGTGTTTTTGTCATTATTACTATTTTTTATGACAAACATATGTTTTAATATATTCATAACCATAATTCTACAAAAATATTGGGATTGGGCCTTAAAGACTGTTTGAAAAGACACCTGGTCATTGTATCATCTAAACAAGCCAGTGTGCTTGCAACAAATTAAACTGCATTGTTTCATTTACCATCTTTGGGGAAATGTTTCTGGTGACTACAATATTGTTACTCCTCAAATTATTATTATTATTATTATTATTATTATTATTATCATCATCATATCTTAAAATCAAAAACACAAGGTTATTTACAAGTTCCCATAGAAGGTAAATAAGCAATGCAGTTTAGCTTGTTTGTAATGACACATTTTAATTGAAATAGACTTCTGCTACAATCTGTTTATGGACCTCTGGACTGAGGGACCGCCGCCTCTTCGATTGAACACCACCTTCACCACATTGGTCAACCAGGGAATGGAGAGAATTTCTGTAAAGGAATAATAAAGTGTATGAATAATAATATAAATACCAACAACAACAAACACAAAACAAGAAATACAGCAACTACCTGATCTTCTGCATGTCCTGCTGGAATTGCTGGATGCTCCCCCTGATGTGGACTGAATCGATGTCCTTCTTCTGGAGTTTGGCATGGATGATGTCCACATGTGGCATGGTGTTGTGGAAAAGTTGCAAAGAAAATTAAAATCCTGATTCTCCAGCAGCATGGCAAAGGCTCCTGCCTCTCTGACAGTAACAGGGTCAAAGTCACCCGAGTGCCTAATAGTTTCAAAACAGCGGATGAGATCCTCTCTGTGCTCAAACACTGTATTGTTGGCACGGCTGTGGAAATTCCATCTAACATTGCTTGATGTTGGTAATCTATGGGCCACTACTTCATCAAGGACGTCTGTGCGCTTGGGTGATCTTGAAAAAAGCTGGCAAATCCTCCAAGGTCAGAAAACAAATTTTCACTTTGAATATGTTAGAAGTGGCCTGTTGCATTATCAGATTAAGTTGATGTGCATAGCAGTGGATATAATGGGCATTTGGGTACATTTTGGATTTTTTTCTGAACACCTACGGTGGCACCCCTCATCACGCTGGCTCCATCATACTCTTGGCAGATGAGTTTATTATTTTGATCCTCAGGAAGGATGACAGAAAGACCATTAGATACACCAAGGATTAATTATATATCTTGTTTTAACAACAGAGATACAAGAGATTAGATCCAGCCGTGGGTCTTGAGATGGTCTCGCCGACATAAAGCTTCCCTCTTGGGGAGCCGTTCGCGGAGCTGCCGCTGACCGCCTGGAGCATACTTACTGCAGGCTTACTGCCTGTTATTTTCACATTAGTTTTTCAGTTACGGAATATATAGCCTAATAAAAACGTTTTATTCACTGCACATTCCCACAGTAGTCTACACTATCATTATTTTTATTATATTCATTATTACTAATATTATTAAAATTAAGCTAAAATAAACACAGAACCCTTTTAAATGTTGGCTTTCATTTTCAAAAATCGCTAAAGCACACTTTAACAGTTGTGAAGAGAAACATCCCATTATGCAGCAGCAAAGTTAAGACACTTAAAAATGCCTTTTGAGTTTAAAGATGATCGGCCTGCGAAGTTTACAGTGTTATGAATGGAATAGATAGGCTATATAGTGAGTAAGTGGATTTGCTGCAGATCAACCTCTCACATGCGCTGCAGATAAACTGAATGATAATCTTTTAAAAGTATGTAATTTAGTCTATACTGCTATTTGCTCATGCAAAATTAAGCACCAGCAAATATATTGTAGACCTATTTTAACACCTAAATTCCAGTTAGCATATCAATTTTATTTTGACTTGTAGCTCATGGCGCTAATGAAAATGTAACCTGAAAACAAGCTATTAAAATAGGCTAAATAAATAAATAAAATGACGGGTAGGCCTAATAATAGCCTAATGGTTTATGATGCTGTTTTTACAACTGCCAACCTGACAATATCACAAAAAAAGCTGACTTATGATAACCTAACACAAATCTTTCTCGGTTATGCTGATTTCACTAGATTTATTTACCGGTTACAGTCTAACAGTGGGTTAGCTTGCATGTGTGGGCATACTTTGATGTCTTTACCTAAAACTTTAAACATATATATTATTTGAACTAAAACGAAAAGAAATAAGGAGAATAAAATATATTTAAACCACTTGTTTGGCGCTGAAGCCATGATGCGTCTGTGTTTATGTAAACGGTATCTTTGCATAACTTTCATTGATAAAATCAGTAATAGAGAAACTGTGCATATAATTATTACTATAAAGGGTATATTACTACCTTAAGTCAGTAACTTAGGCAGTAATGCAAAGTAAAAATAAGTAAATATAGCCTAAATGAAAGGAACAAGAGGGACCAAAAGTGCCCCCCTATAGGATTAAAATGCCCACTCAGTTATGACATCCTGGCACTGGGTCTGGGTAGTTTTGACATTTTCTTGTGCAAATTGATGTTGGTCTCACGAAATATGGTATGCATTTGTCAAAATTAATATTGTTTTAACATCAAAAACAGAAGATAACTGAAGAGCTGCTTGCTGAGCTGAAGCTACAGCAGTAGATCAATTTCGTGTGGTTCTAAAGCCTTAATCTGACAGTTATTTTATAAATCTTAGAATCTGACAGTTATTTTATATATAAAAATATGCACAACACAAACCAAATAGACATGCTGTTCCCGTCATTCTTTCAGACAACTTCGCTTTGAACTGAATTTAGGTTCTATTTACACTAATAACTTTTAGTTTACTTCCTATATGCTGTTGTATATACTTATTGTAGCACACTTCATTTTTACATTGTGGCCATGATTGATTATTAAAATATTAAAGATATTGATTATTAAATTAAATATTCAGCAAAAGAGACATTTGTATTTCACTATGCATTTCATCTGATAGGCTAATCTTTATAGCCTCATTAAACACATATTGTCAAACCCACACAGAATTTTTCATATTTTATGAAAATGAAAAAAAGGCAGTTATGTTAATTATTAGACTCCGTTTTGTTATATAGCCTATATGTGACAGCCAAGGTTCTCTCTAACGAAGTCTGAATGAAAACGGCATCTTCAGCATTTTTAAAAACTCTGTTTCCATGGTCGGAAAGGAGGCTTTCATTTATTTCTGAATGAAGGGGGAATCTATCTCGGTCTAATTATTATTTTTAATGTTTCCACACACTATGAAATAGGCTAATCCAATCCAATCTTTTATTTTAAGAATTTTAGTGAATTGTTTTTATTCCGAGATAAATAACATCTTAGAATTGCATATCAAGCTGTCGGGATCTCTGCGCAGTTAAAATGGGTCATTATTCGAAAAAAAAAAAGAAGAACAAATATCAGTGCGCAGTAGTTGCTTTTTGTTTTTAGGCCTGTATTTTAAAATAATATAATTTAGGCGTATATTCAGCTGACAGCGCCTCACAGCCACGATACTGAGAGAAAAAAGTAAATAATATATTAATTAATCTAAACGACTCAGGCACCCACATTAAGCCACGAGTGACAGAAACAGAAATAAATTAAAATAATATAGCCCACTGTGCAGCTTTCTTTTAAATATAGCCTAGTAGGCCTATATTTAAAATAGCATAGACAGACTGTTTTGATGAGGTGCTTTCTTTTTTAAACTTGTATTTTCATATAATTTTGATGAATTCGCTATAACTTTAAACTGCTATGCTTTTTTATGCTGTTATGCCGCATTATATTTCACACGCATTTGCAAGGTGACTGAAATTTAAATTAAAACATAAAAGATACTGAGCCATTAATAGTTTAAGTAATAAGTTATATAATTGTTACAAAAAACAATTATAATTTGAAGGCGAACATAGACGTTTTGAAAAATGAACTGAAACTAAAATATTAAAAATAAACTTGCGGGACTTAGGCTAATTTACATCCGCCGGACGTTTCTTCATGTTTTCCTGGTAAGGTCTTTAAGTAAATAATTATTTAGGCCTATTTAATTATTCATTTATTATTTATATTCAATAATTAAGACATAAAATTATATGGAATAAATAAAATCAACCAGGAAAATGTAAATGAAAACATAAATGAAACAGCTTATTTAGTAACTGTCTTAGTCCTGTTACTTTAAAAATACAGAGATGTACAGTGTGTTATTTAGGCTAAAACACTGCTTTATATATTTATTTATTTATTTAGGCCTATTTGTATGTATGTTTGTACCTACTTTCATTTTAGTTGTCGTTGTCGTTCATTTTAGTTGTCGTTAGTTGTCCCCTGACGACATAGTCGCAAACTGCGGTCATACCCAAAAACACATTCTTGCGCAGCAAGATTTTTATTCGGGCTATCAAAAACTGAAGTGTGCCTGTCTGAAGGGCTATCAGGAATTTTGAAATCTTGCGAGCCCTGATACATATCACAATCATCTTGTGTTCTGAAAAAGTCATTATGTGGAATAAAAATATGTGCAACTCTAATAAAATCATGACATTAGGTTTTGAAAGAATGACTAGTGGTATTACAATGGATCAGTTTACAGTTTTGTACTAAGAAATTTGAAAATATACACCTTTGAAAATACTGCCAAACAACCATACCTGTATTTTTTGTGGATGAACTGGCTCCCCCACTGACTGCTGTGTTTTTACCTATACAATGTGTAAAACAATTGTTAAAGATACGTTTTTATAACCAGAGGTCCCCTGGCCTAATTCATTATCAGATGCAAAGGACCTCATTAGAAGTTGAACATGCACAAGTTTTTCAATTGGTTACCTGATTGGCTCATTATATCTTGCATCATTACTTCTGTAATCAATCCCCTGACCTTTTTAAAAAGAATGCAGCGAATGTGTACTTATCCCAGTTATATACATTAGGCTTGACATAGCGACACATTCTCATCCTAGATCAGCAAGCCTGCAATGGACTAAGCCAAAATGCGCTGAGTAAACTAGGTCAAGTCACATTTGTTGTAAAATCCTGGCTTTCGTAGTTTTACTTTTGTGCAATACCCCTCAGGAGGTGGGAACACGACACATGGAAGCCGAGAGACAAGACAACAGAAACAGGAATGTCGGTAGAACCAAGATAGGTTTTCCTACCGCTACAGCAGGAAAGTAGCGATCACATCGAGTTTTAAAAATGTAAACTGTAAATCACATGCTGGTGGGAGTGGTAAATAATGCTCAGGAGGACAGGGTCTAGTACATCACTTGGAATCTAGGATTTTTCTTCCATCCATGCTGTACCCAGTCAATCAGGTATTGCAAATGATTATTTTAGGGTGTGAACCCAGCTCCTGAACACAGAGAATAACAGCACTTAAGGCGGTAAGTAGATCTTTGATGCAAATCAGTTTACGGGCCTTGAAGAAGTGGTGGGATGAAGAGTGGAATAAGTTTACCCACACACAAACTTCTAGGTGTTATTTGGCACAGCACAGACTAAGCAGCTTCAGAAATACATGTCATCTTGGATCAGTTGCATGTTCTTCCTGGGTGACCAGAAACCAAAACGTTGCCTACTGTGAACTTCATTGAGATTTTATTGTATGGGACTCACACTAAGGGATGGTAGTATAATGAACTTAAGATTAGTTGAGATCAAAAAAGAATTTACAGGACAGGGCATCAGCTTTGCTGTTTTTAGAACCTAGTTGGTAAGTGATATTTGTATATTTGTATAGAGTTGTATAGGGTTGACTTGAAGAAGGAAACTAGGAGGGATCTAGGATTATGCTGAAATCTTGAGTGAAAATCTTCTGTAGAAATTTGCCAAACCGAGAACACTCTGGAGTTATATGATGGTGTTGAGTCATGTAAGGGCTTTACTTTTCCCTCGTCAACTCATGGACTGATGAAATATAATTAGACTGAGAACTTGTGAAGACCACACATCTCCAATGGCACATAGATTGTTTTCTCAGATGCTGAAGGGCCAGCATGACTTGCTGGCAATGGTCAGCCAGGTTCTGGGAGAATATTAGGATGTTGTGTATGTAGACAATGAAAAACTGATGGAAGAACTCCTGGAACACCTTGTTCTTGTAGGTCTGAAAAGATGGCGAGTCTGTAATATCTGTAGATATCAACAAGACTACTGACCTGCCTTAAAGATATTCTAGGGATGTAGATGGTGGAAGAAATTCTTTGAGGACATCCCACTGACAAGCAGAGATGACAGGTACTTTAAATAAGTGGGATCAGAAGAGGTGTTCCAATTATTGGGTATATTTCCACAGCCTCTTTGAAAAAGTCTATGCCAGGGCGCTGAAGAAGGGAATTCAGCCGATCATTAAACCTTTAAATCTTGAAGAACAATGTGAATTTCATCCAGGTCATGAAAAACTGGACCAGCTCTATACACTCACTAGGTGATTGAGGTTTCATTAAGTATGCCTAACCAGTGTGCTCTGTGGATTTAGAGAAATGATTCAACCATGTCCCTCGTGGCATTTCAAGGGGGAGGGGGGAGTCACAGGCACTATTAAGTGCTTTCCTGTTTATGTACAAATGGATTAGGAGTTTGGTTCATATTTCTGACAATAAGTTCCCAGTTCATGTTGGACTCTGAGGACTACCATTTGTCATTGGTTCTGTTCATTATTTCTTTGGACACAATTTCTAGGTACAGCCTAGAACCGGAGTGGGTCTGGTTTGAGGATGAGAAATTTTCAATTTTGCATTTGATGTTATTTTGTTGGCTTCAATGGACCTAGATCTTCAACATGTACTGGGAGGATTTGCTGTCAAGTTTGATGCGGTGGGGAGGAAAATCAGCACCTGCAAGTTCAACGCTTTGGTAATCTACTGGATAAAGGTGGATTGCCATCTCCAGGTTGGAGGAGAGTCCTTGCCCCAGGTAGAGAAGTTCAAGTACCTTGGGATTTTGTTCATGAGTAGGGGAAGTCTATAATGGGATTGACAGGCAGATTGGTGCAGTGGCAGCTGCAATGAAACTGGTGAATTGGTCAATGAACTGTCTGTTGAAGTAAAGGAGGAGCTGAGCCTAAAGGTAAAGATTAATTTACCTGTTAAACTGCATTCCTACTCTCACCTATAAATTTGGGGTCATGACCAACAGGACAAAATCTTGGATACAAGCAACCAAAATGAGCTTCCTTAACAGGGTGCACCCTTCGAGGTAAGGTGAGGAGCTCTGTCTTTTGGGAGGAACTTGGTGTAGAGGTGGCTCAGGCATCTGTTTCAGATGCCTACCTGGGGATGTGTCCCACTAGGAAGAGGCCCTTGGGAAGACCCAGGACATGCAGAAAGAACTATGGCTCGTAGCTTGACTGGAAATGTCTTGAGCCTCCAGGAGAAGCTGGAGGAAGTGTCTGGAAAAAGTCTAATGTACCTTGCCCGGATAATTGCAGAAAGTAATTGGATAGATGGAAAAATATAATGGTAACTTGGATTTGTGAAACACACAAGACAAATTACATAATAAACATAGTTGCAATTTGCAGAGTAATGTTGCAATTCGCAATGTAGCCAAATTAGGTGGGTCTTTGCACTGAAGAGTTCTATGTTGGTAATGTCAACATAATTGACCGCTCAGTTAACTAGCTTTGCAGAAATAAAAAATGCAAAATAACATTTGTTGGATACTAATTTGTTCATAGCCAAGATACATTACTTGCTTAATTTTCCCAAAATATATACAAAAATACATGCATGCTAAAAAATATTAAGATACAATACATATTTTACAAAAATAATTAAAATACCGTCATTTCTGAAGGTTATTTTCTGGGGGTCAGGTCTGGGGCCACTGATGTCTTCATCACTGTCATCCTGTTTGTCATCCTCATCCGTAAAGTCTTACAAAACAACAAAAGAACAAAAAAAAATCTAACATCTGCATCTGACCATTTTAACATCTAAAGTATTAAACTGTATGATTTACTAAACAAAAAGGTTAAAGTAGCAAGATTAAGTAAACACAACAATGGTTTAAATTGTAAGATATTTTGGAAAATTTTTACCCATTTTGGAATGGTCTCTTATTTTTTACAGAACTGTAAAGATAGGTAAAAAAAAAATTTAACTATACCTTTGATTTCGTCGAGAGTTTTTCCTCTTAGTTCTGGAAGCTTTCCCTTTTCAAGGGCCAAAAGCAGCTTAGAAATTTTGGCTACTTGAACGGTGGCATCTGGAAGTCGATAATATTCTCGATGCACATTTATGTTGTGCCCCAAAAAATCTGCAAGTTGATCCAGTTCATGGTGTTTTAGATCAAGAATCTGAGATGTTGTTGCAA
>CAIGQQ010014222.1:0-33609 GCA_903798035.1 Danio albolineatus
ATATATATATATATATATATTTAACATGCATTAGTATAGTTACAATTAAAATCACATCCCTGCAAAAAGTTCTGTTTCTTATTCTGCCAATCCACTAAAAGAGTGGATTTACTTCCTGCTTTGCTACTGTTCGGACGTCTTTCGCTACTGCTCCGCTCTCTGCACTCTTACGTTTAGATTTTATACTCTAATTTTAACTTGAGCCTATCAGCACAGTGCTCAAACAACACAGCTTGAAGATCAACATCGAATCTACAAACTTTCTGGAATACAACTTTACCAACAAGAGGGGAAATATCGTCTAAACAATCCTCCCGCTACCAGCTGCTTACATTCCTGAGACGGAAAAACACGGCTGTGAAAATGCCTCTGGATCGGATTAATTCAGGATCTTTCTGCTGTAGTCAGTGCCACAGACTTCTACAAAAGATTGCTGTTCTTGAAACAAAGTTACTTGCGACCCGACCAGAACTGCCGGATCACAAAAGATCGCTTCACTGTGGACCGTCACAGCATACAGCCGGTGAGTCCCGTAAATCTACTCCAGCTACTGTTTTAAGCCCAGAAAAACAGAGTGAAACTGTTGAAAATGAGATTGATAACAGATGGAATAAACAAGGTGCGAGACCAAAGGGTACTCGCGGGGTCAGATCATACGCTGCTGCATTAGCGTCCTCTACCCCAAATACAGCTCGGACTCAAATACAGCTTCAGAACAGATATGAAGTTTTGAGTAATATGAGTGAAGAATCCCCAAATGCAGTCAGACAGAGATCGCATGACTCAGCAGCTAATTCTTCACGGAGCAGAGGCTCAAGGCCGACCAGACAGCGGCTTTCTGCACCGATGGCACCTGAGATAAGAACACTAGTGGTAGGAGATTCAATAATCAGGAATTTCAGGAGCAAAGCTACAATGACTTACTGCTTCCCTCATGCAACAGTCTCTGATATAAACAAAGAACTTGAAGAAATTCTGAAGAAGCACAAGACTGCAAAACGGATTATTATCCATGTGGGGAAGAATGATATTCGGAAGGAGCAGTCAGAACTGCTCAAGAAAGATTTCTGTCAACTCTTGGAAACAGTCGAAAGATTGAAAATTCAGCCGTTCATCAGTGGACCACTCCCTGCAAGAGGGACAAATATGTTTTCACGACTTCTTGGCCTAAATGTGTGGCTGCAGAAAACATGCAACAGGAAAGGACTGAATTACATTGACAACTTCAATCTCTTCTGGAACCAAAGACAACTATTTACATCAGACGGCCTTCATCCAAACAAACTTGGTGCAAAGGTGCTAAAGGACAATATCTATTTCTCCCTTCATCATCCATCGGCTGTGTTTGTCACTGAACTCAACCCAAGTGACACACACACACCTAGCAAATGTCAGGATGACCACAGGACTTCAAATCAGCTCCTGAGTGGACTTGGGGCTGATGCATTACACAAGGACAGTGATAACGCCATGCAGCCAAAACAACCACTGTTGATAGAAACACTGCCGCCTGCGCCCTGCACACTGAGCCCAACACAGACTGACTGTGATCCATCTGAACAGCAGCAAGTCTCAGCGTTCAACAATGATCCACAGGAAAACAGCCAGGAAAATATATTTCAGCAGCCAGAATCTCCAGACCCACAACCTCTACCACCCCTGTCACCAGACACGCTCTCATTGTCACCTTGGTCGCCTCACTTGGACTTTTCTAAAAAGATGGAGGAACTGGTGTTTGCTGGAACTAAACTTTCACACTCCTTTGCAGCAAGCCCCCAGTTATCACCCAAAAAGCGGCGTGCTCCACAACCACCCTCCGGAAGAACTCTACGATCACACCACCAGGGCTCAAACAGCGCCCCATCTTCAGCTGGTGAACAAAACAGCTGTCGGTGATGTATTTCGGGTGCCTGCTTAGATAACAGTATCTTTATCAGATGTTTACAGAACAAGCAGGAACCCTGTGTGCCTGTAGCTTTCTCTACGCAGATATGTGTTTTATTACGGGACAGAAAACCAAAGGCCTCTTCAAGCCGTATAGCAAATCATTCAAATCTGGTGTCGATTAAATGTAGATCTGAGACTACAGTAGGCAAAACAGCTAAAACTGTTAAGTTAGCACTTTTAAACATCCGATCACTTAACAATAAGTCACTTTTACTCAATGATTTTATCAGCACAAATTGCCTTGATTTTATGCTTTTAAATGAAACTTGGCTCGATGACAGTTGTAGCGCAGCAGTCCTAAATGAAGCAGCTCCTTTAAACTTTGATTATTTGAGTGTTTGCAGAGCTAATAGGAGAGGTGGAGGCATCGCTGCCCTGTTTAAAGATATTTATGAGTGTAAACAAGTGTCATTTGGTGATTATTTGTCCTTTGAATATCTGAGTATAGCACTAAAGGGTGCTCCACGCATTTTACTGATCATTATCTACAGACCTCCAAAATATTCTCCAGCTTTTATTGATGATTTTACAGAGCTGTTATCAATAGTAACCTCTGAATTTGACTGTTTTACTATTGCTGGGGATTTTAATATTCACATTGATAATCCAGAAGTTAATGCTGCAAAAGAACTCATGACTGTTTTTAACACTTTTGATCTGACTCAGCATGTTCAAGGACCCACACACAATCGTGGACACACTCTTGATCTACTTATAACTAAGGGTTTACACATTTCATCGACTGTTGTTAAGGATGTGGCACTATCTGATCATTTCTGTATTTTCTTTGATGTATTGATCACTCCAGCCATTGAAGACAGATCTGTCCCTGTCAGAAAGAGATGCATAAATGAGAACACTAGTGAGCAGTTTATGAAGGCCATATCACGAACACCAAGCATATCTGCAGACTCTGTCGATTCTCTCCTTGATTTGTTTAACTCTAAAGTTAAGAATGTCATAGATGACATTGCTCCTGTTAAAGTCAGGAAGAGAACTGGCAGACAGAAAGGACCTTGGACAAGGTCAGCATCTGTAAAGATGATGAAAAGACAATGCAGAAAAGCTGAGCGTATGTGGAGGAAGACGAAACTAGTAGTCCATTACAATATCTATAAAGACAGTCTTCATGCTTTTAATGTGGAACTAAACACTGCTAGGCAGACTTTCTTTTCAAGCCTTATAAACAGCAATATAGATCACACCCGCACCCTCTTTGCAACGGTAGAGAGACTCACAAACCCCCCCAGTAAGATTCCTAGTGAACTACTCTCTGAAAGCAAATGTAATGAGTTTGCTCATTTCTTTACTGATAAGATCAATAATATCAGAAAGGCAATCAGCTCATCCAATCAGCCAAGTTGTGTCGACGTCAGACAAGCTCAACCTCAACTTCAGAAATCAGACATTATGTCTGATTTCATGGAAATTGATGGTAAAATCTTAGAAGAGATTGTGCAAATTATGAGAACATCAACCTGCGATCTTGACACGCTCCCCACATCATTCTTCAAAACTGTGTTTAACTGTCTAGAAATGGATCTTCTGAAAGTGGTGAATGCTTCACTTCTCTCAGGGATTTTTCCAAACTCACTTAAAACTGCAGTAGTTAAACCCCTCTTGAAAAAGAGCAACCTGGATAACACCCTACTGAGCAACTACAGGCCAATCTCAAATCTCCCTTTCATTGGCAAAATCATTGAAAAAGTTGTTTTTAACCAGATTAACAAGTTCTTAAGCTTGAAAGGGTGTTTAGACAATTTTCAATCTGGTTTCAGAGCACATTACAGTACAGAGAGCGCCCTTATAAAGATAATCAATGATATCCGCCTAAATACAGATGCAGGCAAACTAACAGTGCTGGTATTGCTGGATCTCAGTGCTGCATTCGACACTGTCGATCACAGCATACTTCTGGATAGGCTGGAACACTGGGTTGGGCTATCTGGGACGGTCCTCAAATGGTTCGGATCGTACCTTGAAGGGAGAGGTTACTATGTCAGTATAGGTGACCATAGGTCGAGGTGGACACCCATGACATGTGGAGTCCCACAAGGCTCAATTCTGGCACCTCTCCTGTTCAACCTTTATATGCTCCCTCTGAGCCAAATAATGAGAAAGAACCAAATCTCCTACCACAGCTATGCTGATGACACTCAGATCTACATAGCCTTACTGCCTAATGACTACAGCCCCATAGACACCCTCTGCCAATGCATTGATGACATTAACAATTGGATGTGCCAAAACTTCCTTCAGTTAAATAAAGAGAAAACTGAAGTCATTACATTTGGGAACAAAGATGAGGTTCTCAAGGTGAATGCGTACCTTGGCTCTAAGGGTTATACAACAAAAAATAAGGTCAAGAATCTTGGTGTGACTCTGGAGTCAGATCTCAGTTTCAACAGTCATGTCAAAGCAGTAACTAAATCAGCATACTATCATCTCAAAAACATTGCAAGAATTAGATGCTTTGTTTCCAGTGAAGACTTAGAGAAACTTGTCCATGCTTTCATCAGCAGCAGGGTGGATTACTGTAATGGCCTCCTCACTGGCCTTCCTAAAAAGACAGTCAGACAGTTGCAGCTCATCCAGAACGCTGCGGCCAGGATTCTGACCAGAACCAGGAAATCAGAGCACATCACACCTGTCCTCAGATCTTTACACTGGCTCCCAGTTACATTCAGAATAGATTTTAAAGTATTATTACTTGTCTATAAATCACTAAATGGCCTAGGACCCCAATACACTACAGATATGCTCATTGAATACAAACCTAATAGATCACTCAGATCTTTAGGATCACATAAACTAGAAATTCCAAGAGTTCAGTCAGAGCAGGGTGAATCTGCATTCAGCTATTACGCCCCCCGCTGCTGGAATCAGCTTCCAGAAATGATCAGATGTGCTCCAACATTAGGCACATTCAAATCAAGACTGAAAACACATCTGTTTAGCTGTGCCTTTACTGAATGAGCACTGTGCTACGTCCGACAGATCACACTATTGTGTCTTTCTTTTCTTCTCATTCTTTTATAACTTGTTTTAACTCATTTTAATCTGTTTTTATCTGTTTTTTTTATTATTTGTTTTTATTTTCTTATACTTCAATTTTATTCCTGTTTATGTAAAGCACTTTGAATTGCCACTGTGTATGAAATGTGCTATATAAATAAACTTGCCTTGCCTTGCCTTGCCTTGCCTAAAAGGGGCTACACACTTGTTAACTCAATATGTAACTATCTTGTTGTAGTCGCTGTTGAGTGAAGAATCATTTACCTCAGTGTCTCCAGTTTACAGTTTACAGTCTTCAGTCCATCAGAGAGAAGCTTCACTCCTGAATCCTGCAGGTCATTGTTACTCAGGTCCAGCTCTCTCAGGACACAGTTTGAGGATTGTAGACCTGAAGACAAACTCTCACAGGACTGAACAGTGAGATTACACCTGACCAGTCTGAGAAAGAAGCACACAGATTAAATTAACAGTGTGATTTTAGTAATTTATCTGATGAAAAATAACAAACTATGAGGTTAATAATATGACAAAACCTTTTGAATTTGTGTCAATTAGAATTACTGACAATTGTTATTTAATTAAACTGAATATTAAACGGCATCTAATATTCTTGAATATTTTGAAATGTAAGAAAACTGATAAATTTCAGCTTTGATAAGAGGGCCACAAGAGTTTATATATTTATGAACCTGCAAAATGCAAATTATCAGAGCCTGTCAAACCTGCTCCAGGGCCCAGAAACCTCCTCAGACCTCAACAATATTGTTTCTGTTTTTTTACTTGATAGCATCCAACAGCAACTTTCATTTGAAAAGCAGCATTTTGCAGTTTATCAACTCATGCTCTTAAATATATCTGGACATTTCAATCTAAATCAAAATACTATTTGTTGTTATTGAGTAGGGAATCATTTACCTCAGTGTCTTCAGTTTACAGTTTGGGCTCTTCAGTCCATGAGAGAGAAGCTTCACTCCTGAATCCTGCAGGTCATTGTCACTCAGGTCCAGCTCTCTCAGGACACAGTTTGAGGATTGTAGAGTTGAAGACAAACTTTCACAGGACTGAACAGTGAGACTAAAGCACTGTAGCCTGTGTAGAGGACAAAAGGACATTGTGTTTTTTCCCTATGAGGAGTGATTTCTCATCATTGAAAAAAGAAAATATTAATTTGACTTCTCTGAATGTCTATAATGGTCATAACATTGTGGAGGCACTGGAAACACTGAACACAGGGCTCTGGCTTTCACTTTCCAAGTCCAAATAAAGACATGATATCAGTGATTTTGATAGAGGCACGCTCAGACCACATGACCAGTGGGGGGGCCTTGTTTTTCTATTGTGAGCTGACTGAATGTAGTAAAGTAGGCATTCCATTCTGAAAGATTTGGTGTGTTCGATATCAAGCACAGCTGAAGCCGGCAAAAAAACGAGATTAGCCAAGCGCAGGCGGGGGAGGAGTTGAAAACGGAGCCATCAAGCCAGACACTTTGAGCTCAAAGTTACTGCAGTCATGACCGATCACATGGCCTGATCAATTATTTATTTATTATTTATTTACTGCAATAACAACAAAATGTTTACAATATAAATTAAACAAAATACCGTCTTTACACTATATATATATAATGAACTATAGTTCATTTTTAAACAATAAGGCAATTCTGAATTAAATTTAAGTAGCCTATATAACAAACACATGACAAAAAAAGAGGAAACGAGAGGGCACATAAAAAGGAGATAAATATCCACAAACAGGCCGATTAAACACAAAACAATAAGCACAAATTCTAGGAGTTGAAACATCAGTCTTTAGGCTAATAGATGCTGAGTGGTAGCCTATGCCAATACTGCTCCAGTTCTTGTTTGAATATGTTAAAAAGAGGTTTACATTTATTTACAATTATAGATATAAAACTTTCCAATATATATCCCTGTAAAACACAGTCTTAAACGACGATTAAGATTATTTTGGATAATGAAAGCATCTTCAAAACAGCACTTTAATCCTAAAAGATTGAACAAAAGGACATTCCTAAAATAAGTGTAAATTAAAATAAATTTTTAAAGGGTGTCAGGATCAATGATGATATTTATTTTATTTCAAATCTGTAAGACTTATTTGGGTCACATTTTATTTTGATGGTCCTTTTGTTGAATTTAAGTTACATTGCATCTACATGCCAACTAATTCTCAACAGATTATAAGTAGACTGTTAGGTTGGGGTTAGGGTTAGTGTAAATTGACATGTACTTGCACAGTTTCTTATAGTCAGTTGAATGTCTGTTGAAGGCGCAGAATCAGCAGATATTAAGCAGACAGTCTACAAATACTCAAATGGACCATCAAAATAAAGTGTTACCCTTATTTGTCTAATATTCAGGTTATTTTCTAAAACATATAATTTAAGTCATTTATAGAGATGAATACAGTAGTCTGTATAAAAAAAGGCAGAATAAACCTGTGCAAACAATCTAGCCATGATGTGTACAAGATAAGGAGGGTATGAAAGTTAATTGTTTTGAAATTTGTAAATAAAGAGACTCAATGGTGGGCTATAAATCTGCAGAAACACAGCTCTTTTAGAGATGCCCCAAAAATACCAAAGAACACGAATCAATGATAATTTGAGCAGAAATTTCACAGACACTTAAGTGCAATATTATATCTGGCAATATTACAGCTCATTACTTTATCATACTTTGTTGTGTTTTACAATGTAAAAGTAAATTGTGGCAGCATTGATTTTATAGAAATGTTTTTATTTTACCTCAGTGTCTCCAGTTTACAGTTTGGACTCTTCAGTCCATCAGAGAGAAGCTTCACTCCTGAATCCTGCAGGTCATTGTTACTCAGGTCCAGCTCTCTCAGGACACAGTTTGAGGATTGTAGAGCTGAAGACAAACTCTCACAAGACTGAACAGTAAGATTACAGCACTGTAGCCTGTGTGGAGGACAAAGAGCAACAAAATCAGCAGTAAGAAATGAGCACTGCTGAGTGTTCATGAGTCCAGTCTACAGTGATTAAAGTGACACTGAAAACAAACTACATAAATAAGGGAACACTAAAATAACACATCCTAGATCTAATGAATGAAATATTCTTACTAAATACTTGTTTGTACTTTGTGTTACCTCGTAGGGTTGTACCATGGTACCATGGTGTTGGGCTGCAACCCCCCACCTGTGGACATCAGGCCCTCATACCACCCTCATGCCTCAGAACAAGCCTATTTATTTCATTTAGAAATCTGTTCTTTTTCTTTCTTTATTTTTTAAATTAACTAAACCTGTATTTCACCATTTATCTGACTTTAATGAACTATTGATCAGATTATTAACAACTAATCAAAGAGCATTTTATTGAGCTCAGTGTGAAGTTTAGTGTTTAATCCAACAGTAAAATGTCATTTTAGAGGCTGGTCTGCGGTGAAACGGCAATACTGTGTCTAAAATTACACTATTTCTCTGATCAGAAAACAAACACAATTATCCAAGCGCAACACTGTGTTAGATTTGAGCAAATATACATGAACAAATGTCCTATTTAGCTGGAGGAGTACAGTGATTTGCAGTGATTTTAGTTATTTTCCAGGATAAAATGTAAAGCAAATGAAGTAGATTATTAAGTGAAGTTTATCTATAAACAAATTTCGAGAGAATCACGTGCTTATGATTGTTTCCAGCTGTTACAACGTCAGCTAATGATCATTTATCCAATCAGACGATTCCTAACACCCTATAAATAACCAAAGTTTTCTTATCTCAACATCTTCGTCTTGAAGAACCCGAATCCTGCAGAATCCAAGCAGCTTTCTCAACAACCGCCGACCACTATGGAAAACAATAACGCTAACAGCAGCAACAGCAACAACAACAACAACAACAACAACAACAGCAACAGCAACTCCAACAACGACCTTTCCAGTCACCCAGCCATCAACCTGAACATCACTAAAGAAAACACTCTCCCCGGATCGCCAGCAGCGACAGCCCATCAACAATCAACTCTATACGATTCTCAAGCTGGGCCTGTTGGAAAAGCAAGAGGTCGCCACCTGACTCGCTCCGCAACAGCCAGAATTCGTCTCCAAGGATCACCAACACCTTCCACTTCAAGACTCCAAAATATTTCACCCACCTCTTCATGTGTATCAGCAACCTCCTCCATCCGCCCGGCCAAGAAAATCACAGTCACAGAACTCCGTAACTCCTCTCCGATCTCGGCATCCACGCTCCACATCACCTCAATAAACCAGAACTCCTCAGATTATACTCCAACGCCACCTCCGGCTCGCACCGCTCTCTCAGCGGCAGAACGGCAGGTCGATTGCAGCGAGTTTACTCTCACCTTAAAACAATCCACCAGCACTCAATCTCGCATAATGTCATTAGCCGAATTCACTATTGCATTCTCACATTTCACAGACATAATCTGTTACGTTTTTCCCCATAGGAGGCGCGAACTGAACGACTACATGGCCATCATCGCCGAGCTCGCGCTCTGGAAGCTCCGGAACTCATTTCTATATGCGCAATCCGCGTGACTCAGTGGAATCAACAAACTTACTGGGGGGCTCTGGATGTTGATCTCCATAACTGAGTCTTTCTAGGTTGCCGCAATCTGTCCTGCGCCGTCTACCGCTCCAGCCTTCACTCCACTACCTCCTGTCCTTTCATCACTCCTACTCCCGATCCAGCCCACCTAACCCCCAGATCCACCAGTTACGTCCTCTGCCCCCCCCCCCCCTTCTTCTCCCCCCTTCTTCCTTCCGCTCCTCTTCCTCTAACAGAGACATCTGCCAAAATTTCCATATAGGCAAATGTCTCAGATCCCCTTGCAAATACCTTCACATCTGTAACTACTGCGGCGGCTCTCACGCCAAAATGATCTGCTCAATATGGAGAGCTAACAATAAAAAGTCAAAAAATGACCTGTCGACTCCCGTGAATATTTCCCACCTTGCATTTGAATTACGCTCTCACCCTGATACTAAATTTTCTGATTTTCTCATTTCAGGTCTAACCCACAGATTTCACCCAGGTGTTGCAGCTCTCTCCTCATTTAATCTTTTCTGTCCTAATCTTCAATCAGCAATCACCGATCCCAAGACAGTCGATCATCTTATTAAAAAAGAGATCGATAACAATTTTATGATCGGACCATTCTCCTCTCCGCTGTTCAGCGTTACCCACATTAGCTCAATAGGCATCGCTACTCGAAAATCTTTGGACAAAAAAAGCCTCATAATCGACCTTTCTTCCCTACATAATTCCCCACTACCTAGCATAAATAGCACCATTCCGATTGACGAATGTTCACTACATTACCATAACATAGACCAAGAGATCTCATGCCACTCATCAAGACTCCCACTGAGTCTGGTTCCAACTTTGCTCCACCAGGATTGTCTCTCCTCTAACATCTTTCACAATATTATATCCAGCAGCAGGATATAGCATTGATCTATGTCTCTTGGGGGGGTTCCTTCAAATACGCGGCTGCTGTCCCGAGCGTAAAAAGGTCTTCTTTGGGGAGTTCATTGAGATCTACCTGAGCTCAAACTCTCCTTTTGCCCTGCAAACGGAAGGGAGCCCAGGGCTCGAGGATCTCATAAGCTCAGGGCTCTCTCCCGGGACAGCATGACAAACAAGCTTTATCATCAATCATCAGCTAAGTGTGAACTCTTGAAGTGAAGTTTATCTATAAACAAATTTCGAAAGGATCACGTGCTTATGATTGTTACCAGTTGTTACAGCGTCAGCTAATGATCGATTATCCAATCAGACGATTCCTAACTCCCTATAAATAACCAAAGTTTTCTTATCTCAACATCTTCGTCTTGAAAACCCCCCCACCCACTTACCCCTACTTTCCCTCCTTTCAGATGGGTGACACGGCGGCCCAGTGATTAGCACTGTTGCCTCACAGCAAGAATGCCTCTGGTATAAGTCCCTACTAAACCAGATGACATTTCTGTGCAGAGTTTCGCTTGTTCTCCCCGTGCTCGTGTGGGTTTTTCCTCCCACGGTCCAAATAACAAGCACCCTAAGTAAATTGAAAACATAATTGATACCACAGTCAAGCTCTTAGTGAATACACCTCACCGTAGTCCTGCCACTAGCTGGAAATAAGCCGAGGGGGAGTTCATCGAGATCTACCTGAGCTCAAACTCTCCTCTCGCCCTGCAAATGGGAGGGAGCCCAGGGCACGAGGATCTCATAAGCTCAGGGCTCTCTCCAGGGACAGCATGCCAAACAAGCTTTATTATCAATCATCAGCTAAGTGTGAACTCTTGAAATACAATAATAAGTACAAATGTTGTTTGTGTGAGTAAAAAGTCAAGAAAAGTTTAGAAATAAATACGTTTAGAAATGATGAAATAAATGAGCAAATAAGGAAACAAAACACCGCCGCGCCCCCATGCATTAATATGGTGTATCAGCGTTCTCACAGGGGGACAATATGGCCAGCTTAAGATTCTGTATAATCGCCCAACACTACACTACACTACACACACACACACACACACACACACACACACACACACACACACACAGTGTTTTCAGCTTCTTCTGTCATTCTGCTTTAGTATTGAGATGAGGAATAAACACTGTTTGTGTGAATCTGTTAAAGCAGGGCAGTGATTCACTAAACTGATCTGAGTCTTCAGTGCAGACTGATGTGTCTTCTGTGATGAATGAATACTCACAGAGCTCTTCTGCAGTTTCTCACAGCTGGTATCAGTCTCCGTCTTCCCTCATCTGATGTGTTGAATTTCTGCAGCTCAAACTCATCCAGCGGCTCCTCTGACATCTCAATCATGTAGGAGATTGTTGAGCAGTGAGCAGGAGTAAGTTCCTCCTCTGAGTGTTTGTCTGATTTCACAAACTCCTGAATCTCTCTGGCCAGAGTCTGATCTTTCACCTCCAGCAGACAGAGGAACAGATTGATGGATCTTTGAGCTGAGAGATGGTCATCTCTCTTATCCTGAAACAGATTGATGGATCTTTCAGCTGAGAGACGATCATCTCCCTTGATCTTGTCTTTAATGTACCATGTGATACTCCAGATGCTTGAGCTCTCCTCTGTGTGTGTCAGTAGATCCTGGAAGAGTCTCTGATTGGACTTCAGTGAGATGCCCAGCAGGAACCGCAGGAACAGATCCAGATGACCATTACTGCTCCAGAGAGCTTTATCTACTGCTGAACTGAGCAGATCATACAGACACTTCTCAGACCTGGCCTGTAGATGTTGATTATATGAATATCCTCTGTCAAAAATCAACCTCAGTGGTTCTTTCTTCTCTGTTAAATGGCAGTAAAACACAAAGAAAGCAGCCAGAAACTCCTGAAAGCTCAGATGGATGAAGCTGTAGACTTTCCTCTGATGAATCACAGATTCCTCCTTGAAGATCTCAGTGCAGATCCCAGAATACACTGAGGCGTCAGTGACGTCTATGCCGCTCTCAATGAGGTCCTCCTCATAGAACATCACATTGCCCTTCATCAGCTGTCTGAAAGCCACTTCAGCAAGTTTGACGATAACTCCTCTGTTGGACTGCAGGAGTTTCTCTGGATCTCTCTCTTCGTACTTCTGCTTCCTCGTGTTGATCTGAAGCAGCAGGAAGTGGATGTACATCTCAGTCAGAGTTTGAGGGATTTCTGAACTCAGATCTTCTTCCAGGAGCTTCTGAAGCACAGTGGAGGAGATCCAGCAAAAGACAGGTATGTGGCACATGATCTGGAGGCTTCTTACTCTTCTGATGTGTGAGATGATTCTGCTGGCTTGATGCTCGTTGCTGATTCTTTTTCTGAAATATTCCTCCTTCTGAGGCTCAGTGAATCCCTGAATTTCTGTCAGAAGGTTGATGTATTTGGAGGGGATCAGATGGGCTGCTGCTGGTCTGGAGGTGATCCAGATGAGAGCAGAGGGAAGCAGATCTCCTTTCATGAGGCTCCACATCAACACAGCCACTGATGAAGATTCAGTCACAGCACAAACTTTCTCCTCATCTGAAAACTTCAGTGTGATTCTGCTTTCATCCAGACCATCAAAGATGAACACAACTCTACACTGCTCATAAATCTTGGCCTCCAGATCTCGAAGTTCAGGATGAAAGTCCAGCAGAAGTCTGTGAAGACTGTACTGATGATCTCGGATCAAGTTCAGCTCTCGAAATGGAAGCACAAACATAAAATCTACATCCTGATTGGATTTTCCCTCTGCCCAGTCCAGAATGAACTTCTGCACAGAGACGGTTTTCCCGATTCCAGCGATGCCTTTAGTGAGAACAGTCTTGATCTGGGGTTTCTCCTTCTTTATCTTCCCCTCATATCCTGCTCCAGCTGAGGCTTTAAAGATGTCATTGCAGTAGACTGGAGTGTGTTGTGAGGGTTTTGTTCTAGCTGTGTTCTCTATCTGTAAAACTTCATGTTCTTCATTCACTCCTTCACTCTCTCCTTCTATGATGTAGAGCTGTGTGTAGATCTTGTTCAGGAGGGTTTGATTCTCCTGATGGTTAATTCCCTCAAATAATCTCTCATACTTGTTCTTCATGCAGGTTTTGTGATGGTCTTTGACTCTCTGAAGTTCATCATGTTTTGGTTGGAGTGAATCCTGCGGCAGGTCTCCAGTAAGATCATCTTCATCCACACAGCTGGAACAAAGAATGAATATGTACAAGTGTAAAGGTCCTCTTGTAAAGCCATGTGTGATACTATTTTCTTTATTGTTTAATTTTCTGTTTTCATGTTGCTCCATATCTTGTATTTTACTATCTACAGTTTTCATTGTTGTTGTGAGCATATAACTGTTAAATGTTTTGCCATCAATAAGAAAAATAAAACTTTTAGTGCTTCAGCATACCAGTGTTTGTTCTGTCTTCTGTCAGCTCACTTTCTTATTGAATATAGATTTGCTTTACATGATAATCTCCAGATCATACTATCAGGGTTCTGATCATAGGGATTTTCAGAATTTCTGATCATAAATGTTCAACAGCTGAATTCATTAGCTGAATATTTACAAGTTATGATCAGAGTGAGCAGATTCTGTCAAACTTCAGCATTAACACTACTGTAATATTTCTGCTGTGTTCATCCTATTCTTTCTTCATCGAAATGCATTCTAAAATAATAAACAAAGATTTTCAAATGGTTCCATCTCAAATTTATGAGGTGAAACACTAACTCACTTTTTACTCTTTGTCTCATTGAACCCTCGTTCCCCGAGGGGGAGAACGGAAATGCTATGTGGAAAATTCCACTATGGGGATTTCGTTCAGAAAGCCAATCATCTGAATCATAATAGTATGTAATCGGGCCAATGAAATGCCAATGATTCAGCAGCTTCAGCTTGCGCAGCTGATGCTCGTTGCAATCAATTTGGCAACAAAAGCACAGCATGAGCAAAGCTGGAAATCCTTTTCTAGCTGAAGAGACTTTCACCTCAACAGCTAAGGCGCATTCATTGTTGCGAAGGAACATAGCATTTCCGTTCCCCCCCTCGGGGAACAAGGGTTACTTTAGTAATCGTAGCGTTCCCTATTGGGAGGGGAACTTCAATGCTATGTGGAATACGCCACAATGAATGAACCTTACCTCACCCCTGATGAGAGGTTACGCCAGGCAAAGAGGGCATGAGCGCACCTGCATCACCAGAGGCGCGGTCTTACAAAGTGTTCCCTGGCCCTTACTTATCCCACTTCAACAGAAGATTTATGGATTTAGATATATTTTTTTGGGTCGCAAAACATCTAGTTAATTTCTAGGAATTAATACGACAGTACGTTAGGAAATCGTGCAGTCCCGATAGGGAGGACACTGCGGAGGCCACTTGCTGCCCAAGTGGGGAGACTGGTGGCGCAAGAGAATAAGGACTAGCCCTGAAAAGGGGGAGTACACATATGAATATAAGATGGTTAGCGGTGAGGGAAGACACGATTCCTGCCTGTAAAGGGGGACTGCATCGTGGCTGCATAAGCATATGAGATCGCCAGCGGGGATCGCACATAGCGGGCACCGATACCCAGAACGCGGGCTGACCAGCAACATAAAGGGCCAGCGTCTGTCTCCTCTGCTGAGTCAGATGCTGGGGGCCTTGGAGGAATCTCTGCAGGGCTCGTCTAAGCAGGGCACTTTACTGACAGAGAGAAAAAGCACATGTACCTCCGTGTTAGGGAGAATGGCGCAGCAAGTGTGTTACAACTCCTTACAGAGTGTTTCCCCAATCACCAAAGGTTACCTAATACCCTTGAGGAAACCGGCTCCATTCACAGATTGTAGAATCTTTCAAATGTGTTAGGTGTCACCCAGCCCGCAGCTCTACAGATGTCTGTTAAAGAGGCACCGCGTGCACGCGCCCAAGAGGAAGCGATGCTCCGAGTGAAGTGCGCTCGCACCCCTGGGGGACATGGCTCGCCTTAGCTTTGGTAAGCAAGGGAGATGCTATCCACTATCCAGTGGGCCAACCTCTGTTTTGATACGTCACTTCCCTTCTGCCGACCACCATAACAGAGGAAGACCTGCTCAGATGAACTAAAGCTCCACATAAATGCGCAAGGCACAAACTGGACACAGCAAAGAAAGGACAGCCTGCTCTCCAGCTTCTCTTCGAGGAAAGAAAGCACAGCGCTGATCTGGCAAGTTTAGGGGTCTTCTCTGCGAGAGACGCACCACTCAGTGAATAGACTCCACTTCAGGGCTCTAGCCTGAGTGACGGTATTAACTACAGAAGCTGGTAGGTTCCCTAAGTCTTCCTCATGTCTAAGAATCACACATGGAGGTTCCAAAGATCTGGACGAGGGTGCTAGATGGTGCCCTGTCCCTGAGAGAGTAGGTCCTGTCTCAAAGGGATCTGCCAGAGGGGGCTGTCGCGAGGAGAGAGAGTTCTGATATCCAGGTCTGGTTGGGCCAGAGAGGCGCAACTAGCAAGACCTGCTCCTCATCCTCCCTGACCTTGCACAGTAACTGCGCGAGCAATGAGCGTTCTCGGGGGAAGTAAACAGATCAATCTGGGCATCCCCGAAGTGCACTCATATCAGCTGGACAGACTCGGGGTGGAGTCTGCTGTGAGAGCGTGTCGGCTGCACAGTTGAGCTCACCTGGAATATGAATGACGTGCAGCGTTTTCAGCTGCGGATGAGCTGAGACATGCGGCAAGTGTGGATACCCCCCTATACGGTTGATATATGCTACCACCGCTGTGCTGTCCATACTGACGAGCAGGTGTTGTCGCTCCAGCACTGGAGAAAAACGGCGGAGAGCAAGAAACACTGCCAACAGCTCTAGGCGATTGATATGCCAATGCAGCTGGGTTCCTTTCCACAGGCCCGCAGCTGCATGCCCGCAACACACGGCCCCCCAGCCCGTGCTGGAGGCATCTGTCGAAACAACAATATGCTTGGATGCCTGTCCTAGAGGCACACCGGCTTGTAGAAACGAGGGGTTGTTCCAAGGGCTGAGGGCATGGCGACACAGCACAGTGACAGTCACCCGGTGTGTGCCCTGGTACCATGCACGTCTGGGGACACAATCGTGAAGCCAGTGCTGAAGTGGTCTCATATGGAGTAATCCGAGCAGCGTGACAGTGGCTGTGGATGCCATATGCCCCTGCAGCCTCTGAAAAGATTTCTTGCTGTCATGGTGACTGAGTCCAGCTCCAACTTGAGAAAAGAGATCCTCTGCACGGGGGCGAGATTGCTCTTTTCAGGGTTGACCTGAAACCCCAATAGGTCAAGGTTCCAGAGCACCTTGTCCCTGTGCATAATCAATAGCTCCTGCGAGTGGGCTGAAATCAGCCAGTCGTTGAAATAATTGAGTACGCGGATGCCGTGAGCCAAAGGGGCGCTAGGGCACCCTCCAAGAGCTTGGTGAAGACCCGCGGAGACAAGGAGAGCCCAAAGGGGAGGACTTTGTACTGCCAAGCTCGACCCTCGATCGCAAACCGCAGAAACTGACATGAAAGTACGCGTCCTTCAGGGCTATTGCTGCAAACCAATCCTGAGGACGAACGCACCGGAGGATGCGCCTCTGCGTGAGCATCTTATTGTCGATGGACAGGTGTCGATAAGTGACTGCAGACAACTACATTAGGTTACATTGAGTTCCTTACTTTTTTTTTTTTTTATCTGGCCGCTTATGCATCATTTTGATTTCTTTAGTCAGAGAGAGAGAGAGCTCACGGTCTCACGGTTCGGTTCGGTTACGATTATCATGCCATCGATTCGATTGGATTAAATTGGATATCTCGGTGCATCACGGTGCATTGACAATGCTTTCCATACACAGTTTTATATTTTCTTCATATCACAATAATTCTTGTATTAAAATGTACAAATATATTTATATACTATTTGTAACTAAATGTTGTCCTTTAATACAAACAGATCTATAAACTGTAAAGTAAATGCACAGAACAACATGAGCATTTATAGCAAATAAACAAATGTAAATATTTTGCTGGCTTTCTGAGCCTTGTCTAGTGAGTTTGTTCTTACACCTCTATGATTGGTCACGCGCTCAACAGGAAGGGCTGCGATTGGCTCTAACGCTCTCGCGCTGTTCACCGATGATGAACACAGATAAACGGCAGCGGAGATCACAGCTGATCCATGATAGACGCAGAGGAGAAAACTCTGCAGACACACACTCGTGTCTGTATCCAGAGGTATCGCTGAAACCGCCGAGAGGAGAGAAAAAGTCACACCAGCAGGTCAGATGGGTCAGAGAGAGAGAAAACTAATACTTTCGTTTTCTCAATGGCAGTGAAATAGGGACTTCTGCTGTAAGTGTCAGTAAAAGACTGTCCCACAAACACACAAGCTGTGAAATTGTGCAGTTTCTGAATTTTTAAGTAGTTGGAGCATTTTAAATTCTCGCTCTTGCCTCTCTCGCCATAGTTAGCTACGGAGACATATCACTAATGAGATAAATTACATCAGTACATAATAACCGGTTATGATCTATTACTGAACCGATACTAAATTGTCCACGTCTACTTCGTGGTGCACCATAGAAACAATTAATTTTGACACCCCTAACACACACACACACACAGGTATTCACTCTGCACAAGCTATTGCCAAATCAATTAAAATAAATACAGCAAAGAAAAACAGGAATATCTGACATTTCCCGAAACAGCATCCGGCAAGATCTGACTCAATTTAAGCACTGATTTATATACATTGTAGCAGGGTGGAGTGAAAAGGCAAACACAAGTTGCTTGTGAACACCCCCCCGAAGGGCTTTTATTTACAAGTGACTGGTGTGTAGGTGTCTTCGGTGCTCTTCCCTTGCTTCCCAGTGTATAGGTGCTCCAGATGGTGAATCGTGGGTGAGATGTGCATCCAAAATGGTCCTGTGCTGTGATAACTACGCCGATCGCCCGTGTTGATCACTCCGTGCTTTCTGAGGATGAGAGAGAGAACATGTTAATGCAAGCATAAGCGGAGAGGCTTCTCAGCCACTCATCCTCGCTCTGGCTCTTTATCTGTTTAGTTCTAATGATCTCCAGGTGTAGGCAATCGGCGTAAGTGCGTCCAGGTGGCATCCGTGCGCTTCTCCCAGGATGACGCTGATTGTCTATTGGGCGACCCGCCACACCCCTGTGACAGGACCGCACACAGCCCTGTGTCGGAAGCATCCGTGTGGAGTAGGAAGGGGTAGCCGAAATCCAGGGCGTGGAGAACCAGCGCTGACGTTAACGACGTTTTCAGGGTCTGGAAAGCTTCCTCCGCTGCCGCAGACCACTGGATCTTCTCCGGCTACCCCTTCTTTGTCAGGTCAGACAGGGGACAGGCTATCGAGGAGAAGTTGGGAATAAAGCAGCGGTAGTACCCAGCCAACCCCAGGAATGCACATACCTGGGTTTTATTCTTCGGCCGTTCCGCCCGCTGAGCCACTTCAATTTTGTTGGGCTGTGGCTTGATTAACCCCCGACCTACTTGGAAACCCAGGTAGCGTGCTTCCGCTAGACCGAGGTGACACTTATTGGGGTTGGCTGTTAGCCCAGCTCGACGGAGCTCCATCAGCACCCTCCGCAACCGGTCCAGGTGGTCGTCCCAACGCTCAGAGTGGATGATTACGTCGTCGAGGTAAGCGGCGGTGTAATCTTGGTGTGGCCGGAGCAAGATGTCCATGAGCCGCTGGAACGTGGCGGGTGCCCCATGCAACCCGAAGGGAAGGACCCGATAATGCCAGTGGCCAGATGGTGTGCTGAAAGCAGTTTTTTCCTTGTCTTCTTCCTTTAGGGGTATCTGCCAATAACCTTTCGTTAAATCTAGCATGGATATAAACTTGGCCCCACCGAGACGGTCTAGCAACTCATCCACTCTGGGCATTGGGTATCCGTCGTAGCTGGAGATGTCATTCAGCTTGCGAAAGTTGTTGCATAAGCGGAGGGTGCCATCCTTCTTCGGTACCATCACTATCGGGCTGGACCAGGGACTCCGAGATGGTTAGATTATTCCCAACTTCTTCATCCGGGCTATTTCCTCCTCGATAGCCTGTCGGCGGGCTTCTGGTACTCGGTAGGGCCGCTGCCGAACTATTTGGCCAGGGGGAGTCCGGATGGAATGCTGGGTTAGTATTGTCCGCCCGGGTCGATCGCTGAACACATCCTGGGATTCCAGCTCGGTCTTCTGACCCACCGACAGTTGTTCTCCCATACTCACTATCGGCGGGGAGCTTTAAGTGAAGGCCACCAGATCTTCTCGGGGTGCTGCCCACTTCTTCAGAAGATTGAAGTGGTAGACCTTCTCCTCGCGTCGACGGCCCGGCTGACGAACCTTGTAATTGATTGGTCCGACTTTCTCCATGATGGTACCTGGCCCTTGCCAGGAGGCCAGGAACTTCGCTGTGGTCGTGGGAACGAGTATTAACACTTTGTCACCAGGCTGGTATTGACAGGGCTGTGCGGGCGGTCATAAAGCCTTTGTTGGGCGCGCTGGGAGGCCGCTAGATGTTCCCGGACCAGAGGCATTACACGGTCTATGCGCTCTCGCATGTCCCGCACGTGCTCTATGACGCTACGGTGCGGGGCTGGTTCCTGCTCCCATGTCTCTCGGGCCACATCTAGCAATCTGCGGGGCTGCCGCCCAAACAGTAACTCAAATGGCGTAAAGCCGGTGGATGCCTGAGGTACTTCCCTGATTTCAAAGACCACGTACGAGAGCATGAGGTCCCAGTCACGCCCGTCCTCTGCGACTACTCGATGCAACATCTGTTTAAGGGTCTGGTTGAACCGCTCCACCAGACCGTCTGTCTGGGGATGATAAACAGATATGCGGAGCTGTTTTACCCGGAGTAGCCGACAGTGGTCGTTCATCAGCCGGGACATGAAGGGGTGCCCTGATCAGTCAGTATCTCCGAGGGAATTCCCACTCTGCTGATGAACTGCACGAGCTCCTTCGCGATTGATTTGGCGTTGGCCACTCGGAGGGGAATCGCCTCGGGGTACCTGGTGTCATAGTCGACGATGACCAGGATGTGTTGATGACCTCAAGCGGATTTCGGCAGCGGAGCCACCAGGTCCATCCCAATGCGCTCGAAGGGCACCTCGATGATCGGGAGGGGTATCAGCGGGCTGGGGGGAGGTTTTTTGGGTGACGTCCTTTCGCATGTGGCGCACTCCCGACAGAACTTCTTCACTTCCGCCTCCATGGCTGGCCAGTGGAAGCGATCCCAGATGCGTTGGATGGTATTTTCAGCTCCCAAGTGCCCAGCCATCGGATGGGAGTGCGCCAACTCCATTATCGTCTCCGTTTTTCTTCTTGGAACCACTAGTAGACTTTTTTCCTCCCCCCTTCGCTGTGCGATGCAATAGAGCAGGCCTTTTCTGACCACGAAGTACGGGAGAGGGTGAGGTCCTGGAATTCGTACTACTCCTGGACCGTCTTCCAGCAGTGTTTCAATCAGTCATCTTCCCGTTGCTCTTTTTCCGAACTCTCCTCCTGTGGTGATGTTCTGAAACAGATTGAAGAATGGATTAGGGTCTGACAGTACTCACTCACCCTCTCGCTCGCTGTCTGTGGCCAGCATGACGGTTGGACGGCCCCCTTTTCTTCGCGGACGAGCCCGTCCCTTCTGTCGTGGTCCGGCTGGCTGCATCGTGGCGGATAGTTGTTGGAATCCGGGATAGTCCCTCCCCAACAGGATCGGAACTGGTAAGTCTCACAAGATTCCTACTTCTATCGGCCAGGTGCCTGCCTCCGCTGCCACCGTAATTCGTCGTGTGGGTACATGTCGCGTTTCCCCGTGCACACACGTAATAGGCATCGTTGCTTTGAAGTCTGTGCGAGGAGGGATAATGTGTGGTTGGACCAGTGTGATAGCCGACCCTGAGTCCAATAACGCCATCAGCTGTTTACCTCCGATCTTGATCATGCATTGTGGGGCTCCATTCGGCACTGTGTGGTGAACAATGCAGCCAGCCATCCATGCGTGGACCCCTGGTGACTGAGGTTCAGTTGGCATGGGCTTGTCGATGAGGGAGGGAGCCGTCGGCCTGCTCACTGCACGCGAGGTGCCCTTCGGCGAGCGTCGCTCCTGGGATACCCTTCGGGGGTTAGCAGCCGCTCGCTCTCCTGCATCCCGGGCCAGCGATGCCTCCGCCAGCTCCACGGCTTCCACTAATTCAGCCAGACTGTTGGGGTTTTTCATACTCACGGGCCGGCAGAGCTTTCCGGGGAGGGCTCTGAGCAGGCGGTCGATTACCACTCGCTCAGCGACCTGGGAGGCGGTGGTGTTCCCCGACACCAACCAGAGCTGCGCCAGCCTGGAGAGCTGTGTGGCTTGTATCCAGGCAGGGACCTGTTCATCGTATGCCCACTAATAGAACTGCTGGGCTGCGCTGATGGGAGAAAGTCCAATCCTTGCTAATATCTCTCTCTTCAACATCTCATAATCTTCGTTTTGCGGGGTTTTCAGTGAATAATAGGCGCGTTGTGCCTCACCAGTCAAGAACGGAGCCAGGATCCTTGCCCATTCCTTTTTATCCCACAGTTCTCTGGTTGCTGTCACCTCGAATGTATGCAAGTATGCTTCGATGTCATCAAGGTCGCTGAGCTTCGTCAGATGGTGGTGAGCATTACTTCTTGCGTCTGGAAGCGGCACCCGATGGCTTCTTAGGCTTCCGACCACCTGCTCAGTTCTTTCCAGCCTGGCATTAATCTGGTCCGAGAGCTGCTGTTGTCGGGTCACCACCTTCGTGAGCTGCTGCAATAGCTCCTCCATCTTGTTTTATCCAGAGAGCGAGCGAGATGACAAGCTGCAAACACAAACAACAAGTGTAAGCGGTCGATGAAATGCTTAATTTCACTCCTAAAGCACACGCATTCTCCACCAATGTAGCAGGGTGGAGTGAAAAGGCAACCACAATTTGCTTATGAACACCCCCCCGAAGGGCTTTTATTTACAAGTGACTGGTGTGTAGGTGTCTTCTGTGCTCTTTCCTTGCTTCCCAGTGTATAGGTGCTCCAGATGGTGAATTGTGGGTGAGATGTGCGTCCAAAATGGTCCTGTGCTGTGGTGAGTACGCCGATCGCCCGTGTTGATCACTCCGTGCTTTCTGAGGATGAGAGAGAGAACGTGTTAGTGCAAGCATTAGCGGAAAGGCTTCTCAGACACTCATCCTCACTCTGGCTCTTTATCCGTTTAGTTCTAATGATCTCCAGGTGTAGGCGATCGGCGTAAGTGCGTCCAGGTGGCGTCCGTGCGCTTCTCCCAGGATAACGCTGATTGTCTATTGGGCGACCCGCCACAACATTTAACTACGTATAATGTCCCACTGGGCAGCAAATTAAAAAAATCTCTTTTAGAAGTATTTTAAATGAAGAGCATTGGGACAAATGTCTGCGTGTGCCCAACAAAAACGAGTAGCCAGCAGACATTGAAGAAAACACTCGCTGCTGTAACTTTTACTCATTGAGAAGTGTTTCTCTGCCTGATTGTCCCGCCCCCGAGAGCTATATACCCCACCGTGATTGGTAGGTTCATTCAGCTCCGCACAAAACACTGTAAAGGACCATATATGTCAAACTCGCGGGCCACACTGACATTAAACTTTCAAATTAAGGTGGAGGTCACAAACGAATCATGGGCCGCGAGTTTGAGACCCCTGCCTTAATGAACTATTGATTAGATTGTTATTAACTAATCAAAGAGCATTTTACTGAGCTCAGTGTGAGGTCTATTGTTTAGTCCTACAGTAAAATGTAATATTAGAGGCATGTCTGTGGCGAGACGGCAATACTGTGTCTAAAATTACACTATTTCTCTGATCAGAAAAAAAAACCCAATTATCCAAGCACAACACTGTGTTATATTTGAGCAAATACACATGAACAAATTGAATCAGTATTGAGATGAGGAATAAACAGTGTTTGTGTGAATCTGTTAAAGCAGGGCAGTGATTCACTAAACTGATCTGAGTCTTCAGTGCAGACTGATGTGTGTCTTCTATGATCAATGAATGAATACTCACAGAGCTCTTCTGCATTTTCTCACAGCTGCTATCAGTCTCTGTCTTCCCTCATCTGATGTGTTGAATTTACTAGAGTCAAACTCATCCAGCGGCTCCTCTGACATCTCAATCATGTAGGAGATTGTTGAGCAGTGAGCAGGAGAGAGTTCCTCCTCTGAGTGTTTGTCTGATTTCACAAACTCCTGAATCTCTCTGGCCAGAGTCTGATCTTTCACCTCCAGCAGACAGAGGAACAGATTGATGGACCTTTCAGCTGAGAGATTGTTGTCTCTCTTATTCTGGAACAGATTGATGGACCTTTCAGCTGAGAGACGGTCATCTCTCTTGATCTTGTCTTTAATGTCCTGTGTGATTCTCCTGATGCTCTCTGAGCTCTCCTCTGTGTGTGTCAGTAGATCCTGGAAGAGTCTCTGATTGGACTCCAGTGAAACGCCCAGTAGGAACCGCAGGAACAGATCCAGATGACCATTACTGCTCCTGACAGCTTTATCTACTGCTGAACTGAGCAGATCATACAGAGACTTCTCAGACCTGTCCTGTAGATTTTGATTATAGAAATATTTTAATCCAATACCATCCATCCAATCATCTTCATCATATTTTTTCTTATAAATCATCCTCAGTGGTTCTCTCTTCTCTGTTAAATGGCAGTAAAACACATAGAAAGCAGCCAGAAACTCCTGAAAGCTGAGATGGATGAAGCTGTAGACTTTCCTCTGATGAATCACAGATTCCTCTTTGAAGATCTCAGTGCAGATCCCAGAATACACTGAGGCGTCAGTGATGTCTACGCCGCTCTCAATCAGGTCCTCCTCATAGAAGATCACATTGCCCTTCATCAGCTGTCTGAAAGCCACTTCAGCAAGTTTGACGATCACTCCTCTGTTGGACTGCAGGAGTTTCTCTGGATCTCTCTCTTCATACTTCTGCTTCCTCATCTTAATCTTCATCAGGTGTCTGAAAGCCACTTTAAGTTTGACGATCACTCCAGTGTTGGACTGCAGGAGTTTCTCTGGATCTCTCTCTTCATACTTCTGCTTCCTCGTGTTGATCTGAAGCAGCAGGAAGTGGATGTACATCTCAGTCAGAGTTTGAGGGATTTCTGCGCTCAGATCTTCTTCCAGGAGCTTCTGAAGCACAGTGGAGGAGATCCAGCAGAAGACGGGTATGTGGCACATGATCTGGAGGCTTCTTGCTCTTCTGATGTGGGAGATGATTCTGCTGGCTTGACGCTCGTCGTTGATTCTCTTCCTGAAATATTCCTCCTTCTGAGGCTCAGTGAATCCCTGAATTTCTGTCAGACGGTTGATGTATTCGGAGGGGATCTGATGAGCTGCTGCTGGTCTGGAGGTGATCCAGATGAGAGCAGAGGGAAGCAGATCTCCTTTCATGAGGCTCCACATCAACACAGCCACTGATGAAGATTCAGTCACAGCACAAACTTTCTTCTTATCTGAGAACTTCAGTGTGATTCTGCTTTCATCCAAACCATCAAAGATGAACACAACTCTACACTGCTCATAAATCTCAGGCTTCAGATCTTCAAGTTCAGGATAAAAGTCCAGCAGGAGTCTGTGAAGACTGTACTGTTGATCTCGGATCAAGTTCAGCTCTCGAAATGGAAGCACAAACATGAAATCTACATCCTGATGGTCTTTTCCCTCGACCCAGTCCAGGATGAACTTCTGCACAGAGACGGTTTTCCCGATTCCAGCGATGCCTTTAGTGAGAACAGTCTTGATCTGGGCTTTCTCCTTCTTGATCTTCTCCTCATGTCCTGCTCCAGCTGAGGCTTTAAAGATGTCATTGCAGTAGACTGGAGTGTGTTGTGAGGGTTTTGTTCTGGCTTTTTTCTCCATCTGTGAAACCTCATGTTCTTCATTCACTCCTTCACTCTCTCCTTCTATGATGTAGAGCTGTGTGTAGATCCTGTTCAGCAGGGTTCGAGTCTCTTGATGGTTGATTCCCTCATATAATCTCTCATACTTGTTCTTCATGCTGGTTTTGTGCTGGTCTTTGACTCTCTGAAGTTTATGTTCTGGTTGGAGTGAATCTTGCTGCAGGTCTCCAGTCTGATCATCTCTATCCACACTGCAGGAACAACAACAACAACAACAACACACAGAATGAATGAGTGTAAAGATCCTCTAGTGAAGCCGTGTGTGTTTTCTCTGAACCAGCTGAGACACAACACGCAGATTTACTCCAGAACCAAATTATAGTGATGCAGAAACTGTCCCAGACCAGCAAGAACCGGCTTCAGTCTTCAAATGACTCTCACAGCTCTATTGTAAAGCTCTTTAAAGACCACACACTGATCACATCTGCTGCTCAAAATGCTGTAAACAGTAAATAGAAGATAAATAGTAAATTCAACAGTAAATAATAATCCTCTGCATTCTCACTGTCTGAATCTGTCAGTGCTTCACCATGACTGTGTTTGCTCTGCTTCTGTCTTCTGTCTGCTCACTTTCTGACTGAATGTAGTTTTAGTTTCACACAATAATCTCCAAATCATACAAGCGTTTGCTTAATCTCAAATAAATATCTCTTGAGCCCATATGTTACGACCCTTGAAATACTGTCTCACTTCTCCCTCTTTGTCTCTCTGAACATGTTCATTCATCTTGTCTATAATCTTTCTTTTGATCGCCCACTTTGGACATTTCGCTGACTACTGTACCTGTAAACTCACTCTACTAACAGTTTAAGTAACAACACTTTATCAGTACTTCACCAATGATCAAACGTGAGTGTGTGGACATTTAGTTTTAAAGTTCCCTGTATTTTGTTCCTGTAATAAAATGTCTTGACTGGATTGAGAGAATAAAGTGTAATAATGTCTGATCTTCTAGAAACACATGATCATATAAATGCTGCAGTATAACCGTGTGTGTAGAGATGATCTACCTGACAGCAGGTCGTGTGATTTTAATACTAAAATTAGTTGGAGGATCCATAGACCAGTCACTCTTCATAGACACACAGCTGGGCTCTGCTTCTGCTCTCCTCTGATGAACTGAACTAAAACAGAGAAGATTAAAGTTAAAACAAACACAGACCAAGGCTCATTTCTAGTAGAGAAAGCCTAACAGAAACGCAACACTATTAGAGCAGATTAAAGCAAAATCAAAATCACTGAATGAAGTCCACAGTGTAGGTGTGGGAGGAGCTTAATCATTCAGACGTGTCAATCATCATCATATGGCTATATAAGCAGCAGTATAAACTGCACTGTGTCGGCTGACTGTTATTCCAGCATCCAGCAGCTCCTCTTATCCTCCTCCTCATCACTCAGTCTCCAGAAGGTCACTCACTGGGGGGTTGTCTGCAGAGCTCCAGACTTTGAGGACAGATGGTAAAAGTTAATTTACCATCATCTATCATGACCGAGCGAGCAGGAGAACTCCTGAAATATCAATGATAAAAACTGCTGCCACCAAATCTGTTGATCAGCAGCATATATGAGCCCAACACAACATGATGATGACTGCGCTTCAGTGAAAACACACTCAGATCAGAGGAATGGCTGATCAGTCCAGCACAGAAACAGCAGAGGAACATGTGCAGGAAAAGCCCTTTATGACAGAACACTTTGGTTTAGGTCACGATTCCTGCTATTAACTACCGGCTTATTAACTGCGTAATGTTATGGTATTAATAGCTCGTTAGTAGTCATAAATTATGATCTTATTGTGTATCCCTAACCCTACCCAAACCTAAAGCCACCTTCTACCTCACTAACTATTAATAAACCGCTGACTGGTTTGTTAATACCAACAATTGTGGTCTAAAGTCTTACCCAGAGATCTTCAACCATTATCCTGCAGAGCTCAGATACAACATCTAACACTTTAAACCCAACAGATCCACAACACAAATGACTTGATTTATTTATTATAAAAATACTCATCAGTTGCAGATATGAAAGAGACGATCTACCTGACAGCAGGTTGTGTGTTTTCACTGTTAAATTGTATTGGGTGATCCATAGACGCTTCACTCTTCATGGACACACAGCTGGGCTCTGCTTCTACTCTCTTCTGATGAACTGAACTAAAACAGAGGAGATTAAAGTTCAGCGCTGCACACACTGGAGTCAACACACCTGATATTATTCAACAGTTCATCATTTAAAACACTCTTTAACAGCACTTTATGATAGGGCTGTGCGATAATAGGATATTTGATCGTGGACGATCAAAATTACTGCTCGATCCACTTTTTCTGAAAAATTGTTGTATCGCCATGCAGTATATAGTGCAGTGCTTCCGCTACATTCATTCTTCCATGACGGGGCGCCACACCAAATTTCATCCCACCACGGCTACATTACTGCTTCATCAGTGCTTCTCGTCTGTTGTTCATTATTTTTTTTAATAGCGGGTTATAATCGCACCAAAACATATTAAAATGTAAGTGAATTATAACAGAGGGAACTTTTGTGTAACAGTGATGCTGTGCATCATTTGTTTAACCCTTTGAGATTACATGTTGACTGACAGACTGACTGACAGGGCTGCGCGATGCGCAGCGTTCAGTTATGATGAACAGTTTCCTTAAATATACTTTATAAATAAAGGTCTATGTTCTGCATACAAAGACTCTTGCTGGAGTTTATAGCCGCTTCACTTTACTTCAGGAGGCATTAATGCCACTCTGTAGATCTATTGGAGATATTTGTAAATATTCCTAGCAAATCTAATACATGTTGGAGACATACACGTTACATAAACGCATTAAATCACACTTCAGTATCGTTTATTTGAGGGCGCGCAAGAAGTTGTGTGCACGAACAGAGGAAATCGGCGTGCAAGCAATGAGACCCGCATGCTCGTATTACATAAATGCAATCTCGCCCGGTAATACTGCGCTCACGACATATGTCACTGAAGTAACGCCAAAGGTAGTCGGTAGATCTGTGTAAAACAGGGCTGTTTAATTAGTTTGTCATGGAGGCCAGTTCATGAAGAGCATTCCAAATAAGGGGCTGGAGACATATGACTTGCAATATAAGTGATGACACAACAGCAATATAAGAGTCCATATACTGTTTTTGCTCCTTGAGACACTCACATTGGCTTTTTTAACATTAAAATGTTAATTTGTTGTATTTTAATACTGCATAATATCACTGCATTGTACAATGTGGCTTTAAAAAAAAACAAAAAAACAAACACATTCAAATGTTGTATTTCAAAGCACAACAAAAGCAGTGCATTGCTCAAGTAGGCTTCTTCTACATACAAACACATTCATATGTTGTTTTGAACTGCGTAACAATTAGGGATTTAAGGGTTATAGATTTTGGTTGCATGAATATATTGTCTGAAGAATGATTATGACTTCACGGTTATCATGATTATTATGCATTTATTAAATTCAAAACACGACTAAATTTGTTAACTTTGTAGAAAAAAACATTTACATGTTTGAAGGTGTTGCTGAGGATCTATATCTAATAAGCTATCTGATTTGAACTTGATAGATTTGTTAAATGTTCATTTTGATGGTACAGTCATTTTAATGCAAGTCTTGCTGAGTGTTCTTTCTTTGCAAAATAGCACTTGCATTAAATCTTCACTTGATTAAAATATTCTTAAACGTACATGGTAAGAGTATATTTTCATATGGGGACATTAGTTTGGTTGTACTGTACCTTTGTAATTTGCATCTTTAAAAATCAACTTTAAAAAAAGAATCAGGATAAAAATCGTGATTTCCCCAGAAAAAAATTGTGATATGATATTTTTTCCATATCGCCCACCCCTACTTTATGATACTTTTCATAATGATTGTACAAAAACTTTCTGGCTGTGTGTGTGTGAAATATTATGACAGATTAAAACTACAACTAACAGAGAGTAAATATAATATCTAGTAAAAATAATCCTGAGGAATGTCCAGTGTAGGCCTAATACCTGCATCCTGTAGACAAATCCTGCTGTCCAGCAGTGTGTGTGTCCTCCATGATGGAGGGGCAGCAGAAACTCTAGAAGAAGCTGATGAACGATCACAGATCTCCAGTCATTGATCCGCCTTCATCATTCAGCTGAATGCAGGAATAGATCAGCAGCTGAGACACTCAAATCCAGAAGCTCATCACGAGGAAACCGATGAAGAATCACAGCATCATCCGTCTGATGCTAATAAACAACATCATACACACATAAACATTAAACTTACAGCTTTTGTCAACACATTCAAGATTTAAAGCTGTTCCGCGTTGTAAATGATAGATTCTGACGCAACAACTAAACACTTTCACTTTCGTTTCTGGAGGAAGCGGCACATCATGAGTTCAGTAAAAAATCCGTCACAAACCCTCTACACACAGCAGAGAAGAGTCAACACAGCTGCAGGATTATCAGAGGACATGCAGAGCTTACATGAGGGACTTTACCTGAAGCAGTATAAACATTGGACACAGAGGAGACGGAACAAAACATACCTGGACAACCTCCTCCTCCTCTTCTTCTTCTTGTGTGGAGTTACAGAGAGCAGCGTAAAGCTGAACACCGCCACCTGCTGTACTGGAGTGTGTAAATAATAATATTTTACAGTTTGCTAAAATCAGTTTCAGAGAGCTCAATTTAGATTTTCAGAAAATAAAATGACTGCTTTCACATATATCCTCTTTTCTTTCTTCATGAAGTCTAGCACGGCTTGTTTTTTTTGTTTTTTTTTTCGTGAATGAATATATACAAACACAATCAGGATATCAATATAAGAGAGATACAAAGGAGGGAAAATACAAGTTACATTAACTACAGCAAGAAAAAGACTAACAAAACAAAAGAAAGGGGTAAGTTGATAGACAAAAGATTAGGAGCATTATAGGAAAGCTATCTAAATCAAATCAGAATCAATAGACAACTGTTCTTCATATAGTACCAAAAATCGGACACATTTTTTGTTGTTACACACTCTGAAAGATTTGAGTAGAGAGTCAACTTCAATCAGAAAATGTCAAAAAGTAGGGACAGTATTTTTGTTTATGAATAAAGAATTTTCCAAACAAAATAAAAAAGTTGAAAATAAATTATTTTGATTTATGTGCAGATTCTGAGTAATAACAGATAATTTCCTTTAAACTAAAAGGTAGGAGGGGTGTTTAGATACTGATACATGTTGAACCTAAATTTCTGCACAAATTCACACGTAAAAAATAAATGTATTAAAGTTTCATCATCCTTACCACAAAATGTACAATTACTCAAAATATTAGCATATTTGGAAACAAATGAATTAGCCAGATAGATTTTATGCTATATTTTAAAGTGAATTTCTTTAGTCTTGTTAGGAAGAAAATATTTATGAGGCAACTACCAAGTTTTTCTCCAGTCTATATTATCGATTAACGCACACCAATGGAACCTGCCTCGTGGAACAATACGATTTCTTTGCTGAAGAATTACATGAATATGTTTATTACATTTTTTTATCATGAATGTCAATGCCATCCAGTAGTATTGCCGATTCCTTCATATTTTTTGAGTTATATTGTATATGACTTTTGACGAAAAGCATTAAACCTGTAGGGATAGCTCTAAGAACAGAATTAAATTCTTTGAAGGGAATAGGAAAGTCATGAACAGTCATAAAACGTTCATAAGACAGTAAGTTACCAAAATCATCAAATAAAGAAAATAAATAAATTAAGCCTCTATCAAACCAATTAGTATAAAAAAGAGATTTATTTCTAACAGTTATATCCATATTGTTCCACAAGATAGTTCTATGTGGTGAGAAGTTGTGAAGGTAGCACAGTTTCTATGCAAGAAGAGCCTGCTGATGAAAACTGGCTAATTTTACCAATAGTTTACTATACAAGAAATTACATTTTAAAATAAAGGGGAGACCACCGATTTTATTAAACATATAATTAGGAATGAAAAACCATATAGAATTTGGGTTTAATAAACATCTTCTTAGCCAATTTATTCTAAATGCATAGACAGATCTAAAAAAGTTTATGGCTTCAAGTTCCCCCTCATTTCTACATTGTGACATCACTGCTTTTTTAATTTGTGGGGCCTGTTTTTCCATATAAAGTTAAAGAAAAGTTTATTAATGTTTTTAATAGTGGCATCATTTGTATACAAAGAAAGTGAAGGGTAAACAAAGCGAAAATTCCTTCCGCTTTTGAGAGAATAACCCTAATATATAAAGAAATATCTCTTTGTAACCAAAGATTAAAAATATTTTGTGTTGTCTTCAATCTACTAGAAAAATTGAGATGCTGCCTGGCTATTAAATTCTGTGATATGTAAATGCCTAGATACTTTATTGAGTCTTTAACTGGAATACCTTCAATTGTTTTATCATCACATTTATGCAAAGACATTATTTCACATTTGGATAAATTTACTTTTAGCCTAGATGCACATGAAAATAGTTTAACTGAGTGGCTTTGGAAAGTTGAGTTTTATCTCTTTAAAAAAATGTGTGGTGTCATCTGCTAGTTGAGAGATTTTGATCTCCCTATCAAAAATGGAAATGCCTTTCAGATCCTGGTTGTGCATAATACTCAACGATAATAATTCAGTAACCAAAATAAATAAAAGTGGGGAGATTGGGCAACCTTGTCTGACACCACGTTTTATAGAAAATCTTTGTGAGGTGAACATATTAATTATAACGGAACTAGTGATCCCTGTATAAAACATTTCAATTATGTTAACAAAAGAGGAACCAAAACCAAACTTTTTAAGAGACTGCAGAAGAAATTCATGCTCAATGGTGTCGAAGGCTTTATAGAAGTCCAGAAAAAGTAAGATAGCTTTAGATTTTACAAAGTCAGCTTAATCCACCAAATCTAAAATAAGTCTAATGTTATTACTAATGTGCCTACCTTTTAGAAAACCTAGAACTTTTTTTAACTTGTGAAATATCATTTAAAAAAATAGCAGTATCACCAGCAAGCTGACAACATTTAATTTCCCTGTCTATAATATTAATACCTTGAAAGGAGTCATTGTGTATAAGTAAGGCCAATGCTTGCAGAACTAAAAGAAATAGAAATGGAGCTGCTGGATCTCCTTGTTTTATTCCCTGAGAAATATTAAACGATGAGTTGTTCCCCGTGGAAGTTTAATTGAACTACTACACTCAGTTTATAAAGTTTGTGTTGCCTTTTTAAAGTACTGACCAAAACCAAAAAGTTCTAATAAATCAAATAAAAATGTATGTTTTACAGTGTCAAAGGCTTTATGTATATCTATTTGTTTTATTATTGGAATCACTGTTTCACCATTCGTCGCGGGTTATGATACACACTTATGTCCGGTAGGGGGCAGGAATGCACTTTTTAAGTGGGTTTACCTGTCACTAACAAACAGGCTATTGCACCAAAACGCTGGATGCCAGCCGCTGTAAAGATATAAGTAATAGTTATTAAACAGAAAACGAGTGTCCAGAGGATTGAGATAGCTGGTTCATGGGGGTTAGCTTGACCAACGTGACGAACAGAGACTTTTAATCAGCATTTTTATTCTCAATTAAAATGGTACCAAATGATAACAAAATCTTGCAGTTATGACATCCACATCATAAAAACATAATATTTATAGTAATTAAAGAAAAACAAGGAGGGTGTAGGCTACATTAACATTTGCAATAGAAAAGAGGAGTTTAGTTGTTTGAGTATACAGTATTCCTGTTGCTTTTTAACTTTAACATCCTTTAAGAGTTCTATCTGTCCATTTGTATATGCCACTACCTAACTAAAATAAAAGGTGTAAAATAAAAACATTTCTTATATATTTTATATAGTCCATTAACATAGACTGATATTTTATATAATTTTATTCACATTTTTTTTATCATTTAACAGATTTAATACCTCTATTAAATCGTTGCGGTAATATCATATGTAGACAACAAAATTGTAATATGCTACAGCCTATCTATTGCTCACTGGTGGCTTAAACTAAACAATATTTAATTTTTAGATTACATACAGGTTAGATACAGATTAATTCACTATATGCCTTAAAATGAGATGTATACACATGCAAAATAGAATATAAACATACAAAAAATAGTCAAACTGTGAATCAAAGTTGTTATTTATATACTCAAAAGTTTGTGTTACAGGGAGCCAAATCCTTAAGATAATAATAATAATAATAATAATAATAATTATTATTATTATTATTAT
>CAIGQQ010014229.1:0-17586 GCA_903798035.1 Danio albolineatus
AGCAGAGATTTGGCTTATCTTTAACTGCTTAAGATTAATCAGCACCAAATCAGTTAGAGACAAAGTTAATTCGTGTTACTTGCGAATTTGCTGAAGTCTGGAATCTTGAGTTTTCCCTCGCCGGCTTCGCCTTGGAAGCACGTCGGTCCTGATTGGGTGGTGACTCACTCCGGTGATGTCTTTTGGGTTCACTCCCTCTTGATTGGCTGTTGGTTCTGAGTTACCTAGGTGACGGGCTCTGAGGAGAGACCGTCTGCGGAAGTTCGTGCAGTTTCAGCTGTCCTGAAACCTAAGAGTTTGCATGGGAAGTTTGTGGTGACCCAATCGCGTGGCGGCGCGGTGTCCGTGCAGGGCGAAAGGGGGCAGAGTGCACAGCTGGCAGGAGCGAGCTTGATGCAAAAAGCAAAGATTTTACGGTTGCAGGGCGGTTTTAAGCAACCTGGTCTGGTCCATCCCTGTGGCTCCATCTTCCAATGAGCAGTGACCACGAGGAGCGGGTACACGCCCCATATCATGTGGTGGAGGTCAGTCATTAACAGAGAATGCATGTTGGCTTCACGTGGTAAAATCCCTTGTAAGTTTGTAACTCTTATATCAAAGGTTACAAAATGAATATTACTTCGTACTAGAAACTTTTCCTTTACATCACAGTATTGCAAATGTCAATAGCCTTAGTTTAATACCAAACACTATACATTTCAGACACACACAGAACTTTTATCTGTTAAAACAGCACATTGACTAACCTGGTTGGTTGAAACACACAACATATGAGGAAAACCTATAGCATATTTCAAAAGATGCATCTGCCTTCGTTTCGATATTCTCAAGAGATTGTCTTCAATTTCATGTATGGATTAAAAATCCAGAGATCTCTCAGTCTCTAGGAATTGAACATTTGGCGGGCGAACAGTGCGCCCTAAGGCCAGCACATGACCAGGGAGTCATTAAAACAGTCTCGTGACACGAAGCCCGCCGAAACTCCTATAAAACGCCTTTGTTTTAGACTTAATAATTAACGAAGTAAGCCGAAGGGTCTTCCGAACATCTGGCACAAGTAAGATTCGAAATAAGGATCCTCTGTTTTGTTATGACATAGCCTTAGGCTAGGTCTAGATGACAGACAATGTGGCACCAATTTTCCAGGCCTGATTCGAACTGGTTTTGAAAGTTCTGCACATCTTCTGCAGTGAGTCCTTACATCCCCCTTTGTCTGGTAATGTTCCAGTATGTGAACATTGGCAGGCACTGGAACAAACAAGCAGAAGGAGAGAGAACAGGCAAACACAAGACACAAACAACATCATCACCAACTGAATCTTGGTGCAGGGTTTGGGCAATTTGGAATGCTCGGGTTAGCAACACTCAAGGTGTAGAAGAGCATAGTTTAGTTTGATCAGAATTTAGGCTTTTAAGACTAACCAAGGTATTGAAGGTTCAACGAAGCCGTATAGACATTATCTCAATCGGTAAAGAATTCAAATTTCGGTCAGCGTTATCACATCTAAGTATGCGCAAGATGTGGGGCATCTACTTTTGAACAACTTTTGGATGGCCTTTACTTGCTCGTGAAGGAAGAAGGCAAGTGTCAAAGTCAACATACCCTACGATGCTGTTTTGACGGAAGTCAAACCAATAAATTTCAATCTTTACCCTCAATCCTCTTTTCGGTTCTGGATTGAAAATTAAGAAATGTGGTTAACAAAACTTTTGAGTTTTCGCCTAAAACATGTCGTCAGACAGGTGCTACAACGTTAAATTATCAATACACAGACCACACTTTTAAGGCATTGATCCGTGAGGCTTGGTGAAAGGAGTCAATCCTAATTCTGAGCTCTGGATTTAAACATCATCTGTGGGGGTTCCCTGATGAGGCAAGAGAAAAGTAATTGAAAGAAATAAAGAGAGAGAAGGAAAAGAACATTGAGACATAAGGACATTGAGTGAGGTTGGCACAACAAACAAGTGTCACATATGTGTAATGGCTCCTCTCTACTAGAGATTGATCCTAGCATTGCAGTGGAGGAGAGAGTGTATGTATTGGGTTTAGGAAACATAGCTAGGGCTAGGTGTCTTCCTAAAATGGCACAAATAACAAAAACATGTTAATGTTATATTAAGAGTATAGGATAGTGGGTCTGTGTCAGCAGGTTGGGTCCTCCCCCTTTCTGGTCACTTGGAGTTGAGGGACTGGAGTTGGCATGGCACAGGTAGGATTTGGATTGATTCTGAGTCCAGCGGAGTTGCAAACGACTAAGACAGCACTCTTAGGAATTGGAGGGGTTTCATCCACAAGCGTTTGTGTGATGCAGTGGTGACCTGAGGCATCAGGTGTTGAGTTAGCGTCTAACTCTGGTGTTCAGGTACAGTCTATTGTGTCTTTGAAGTTATGGTGCTTACAGTTCTCTGTAAGTGTGGTAAGGAGAGGCTGTTTCGTGAGGTTGTTGCTTGTCAGGCAGAATCAGGTTTTCCTTTCCGTTCCCACTTCCGATCCTCTTCCCTTCGTTGGAAGAACTCTTTCAGGATCATTTTCGACAGTTCTTGAGGGTCAAAACATGGTGATGTTTTCCCCTCTGGGGATTCAGGTCGAGCTCGATCAGTGTGGAATCTTTGTGAGTTTTTTCACTGACCTCTTGGGCTGGTTGCATCAAGGTGGTGGTGTTTTACCTTGGAGGTATCACTGGATTCCCACGAGCTTGTCCCCCTTTGGTTTGCAAATGAGGTGGACCTGTTCCACGATCTCTCCCGGTGATGTTCAGGTGAGTGTTGTCGTCTAGGCGGTCCATCCCAGCGGCTGTTTCGCTGCTTAGGTCTGGCATCAGCATGACAGTCTCGTCTGTTGGAGGACGGCACATTCCACTCACTGAGAGGTAGTTCAGCATTGTCTGGGCCTTGGGCACCTTCAAGGGCCAGATCTTGACTTTAAGTGTTGAAGTCATAAACAGCAGGGAGTTTGGCACTCTTCTCTGAAGTCATCGTTTGTTTGACGAAGGCTTTCTGTGCCAAATCTCGCAATTGCTGAGTGTTCATGGTGTGGGGGCATGCAAAAACCCTAAGATGGTGGCTTACCCCAGGATGGAGGTTTCTCAGGAAGAGAATTTTGAAGTTCAGGTCCTCTTCCATCTCAGGTTCATTGCGGGTGCCGAAGTAGGCTCGTCTCAGTCTGTTGTAGTAAGCGTGAGGAGACTCATGGCGACCTTGTTTCGTCTCCAGGGCAGCTACAAGTACAAGGGTTCAGACTCTGGGTCATCAAACTCTCTGATGAGGGCTTCTCGGAGCAGAAGGTAGTCAGTCTTTGTGTGAGCAGGCTGACGATCAAGAAGGCTGCGCACTTCAGGGCTGGAGGTTGCTCGAAGCAAATACAGTCTATCTTTGTCAGTGACATTGGGTCTCATTTCCAAGTGAAAGTCAATGTCTTGAAGATAGGCATGAACATCTTGGCTACCTGGCAAATTCGGCGTGAACTTGCCCAGGTTCTTGACTAGCTTGTCAAGGTCTCTGAGGTCCAGGCCACATAGTGACACGTGGCTGGCTGGAGCAGAAGGAGCTGGTGAGGGTTTTAGCAGTGACCCCTCAGCTTTCTCACTGTGTGTCAGTTCATATGCATGCATAAGTTCATCTTTAATGCTGTTGGACTCTTCTTCGATGTAGTCCAGCTGCTGCGTTAATTGTCTGATCTCGCGTCTTGCTTCAAACAGGTGACTTTCAAGGGCTTTGTTTCTGCTGATCTGGTCTTTAAAGTCAGCATTTACCTCTTTCAGTAGCTGTTCGACATACTCAAGCTTGTTAGCGACGTCAGCATGGTCGGCTTTGGCTTGTTCTATTTCTTGGGTGGTGGCGGCTAGAGTCTCTCGAAGTTTATCGATCTCCTCTTTGGCAGCTTGGTCAGTCTCATCTGACTGTTCCGGTCGTTCCTGAGCCTCCAGTTCTAGCTGGTTGATGCGGGTCTGCACACGTGTCAGCTGGTGCTGGAGCTGGGCGGAATGCCGGTCACTCAGCTTGAGGGTGGCGATGAGAATGTGACTCAAAGTACCTGTGATCTTGGCTAGGTCTTTGTTGCTGTAGCTTTTGCTTGGGTCTTGCGTCATAAGGCTGTTTAGGTTCTCATCCAGCTGGTCCTGTGTCAGATGCTGTAATGTTTCGGCGGCCTTAGGGATGAGGCTGTCCGTTGCAACACTTAGCCATGTCTCTAGGTCCTTCCAGTGGCTAACAGGGTCTTTGGGGAGAGCCATGTTTTGCGGCGGTGAGGGGGAAGACCTAAAACGACACTGACACAGACCTAGGGGGAGAGAGAGAGAAAAGAACAAAAAGAACAAAACAAATGGCAAACAAAAAGTGTCTGGGTGTAATGTCAGGTGTGAGCTACTGTTGAGTGTGGAATAAACAGGTGGGTGTTGTTCTCTGTGACTGTGATCCTCTGGGGGGTGCGTCTAACTTGTAGTCTCTGTGGGGACAGTCAGTAAACACACACAGTTAGGACAGCTAGAGAACAGAGGAAGAGAAGAAGACTTATGAGTAGTAGAGTGACAGTTGGCTGCTTCCAGGTTCCTAGAGAAAGCGTTTCCTTTAGCTTTTGTCAAGCCTGAAGTGAAAGGATGCTTCTAGGCTGGAAGTTGGTAATGGGGAGCTCTAAACACCAGGACTGCGATTGTTATTTAATTTCCTCTGAGGTGAAAGTACAATAACAATGACAGTATTGGTTTCTTACTCATTAGGATTGACAACATACACCTAGTAGATCACTTTTGGATGCAAATCTAAAATCAAATTTGAAAACGCCTGTCTTCTGGTTGACCCGTTTCGTCCTTGGTTGGGTAGTGTCCTATGGCGAGAAAGGGGTAGAGAGTCAGATCATTTTAACATGAAATGTTTGAGTTTCGCAACATCTGTTAAACATTTCTAACATTCTCTGCTTTCATGATTCACACAGGTACAATCCCAAAATGGCGACAGTAGTCAACTCAGAAAAAGACAGTTAAGATAAAGAATAAAAGAGGAGCACGTTTTCAAATTACAAGCTTGACAAAGTGGTGGCGCTATTAAATCAATACTTCAAAGGGGTTGGTTGTGTTATCAGGATAACTAATTAGCCTAAGTAGAGAGGAAAATCCAAATTTTCCTTCGGGTTTGGCTAATTGGAGGCTACTGATCTGGTGTGCTAGGTTTAATGATGACTTGGGTTCAGTTCAAGCCACTCACAGGCTACACTGTCCGAATGCATCAACTAAACACCAGGGGGAGCACTGTTCTGTGAGGTAATTTAATACCTGAAGGGTAATTAAAAGAGAAACTTGATTGCAAATTAATTTAAAACTATTTTAAATTAGTAATGACATTAAGTGATTAAGAAATCAGATTTCATCAATAACCCTGATTAAGAGCTGCTATGATTAAATTAATCAATAATTGTTATAGACAAGGGAAACCAAACATCAATGAACTATTAATGAAATTAAATTTCCAAATAGTAATAATGTTGCTAAAGACTAACACTCAGTGAGGTTGTCATTAAAGTCATAAACACAATTATGATTTAATTAATCAGCAAGCATTCCTGCAAACCAGTTATGAGAATAAATCAATTTCTAAATCAATGATAATTGGGAATGTGTAGTATTCCTGATGTCATTAAATTTGATCAAAAGTGTTGATTTAAAATTAATCAATAACGGTTACTGAAATAGGGCAGCCAATCATCAATGAACTATTAAATGAAATTAAAATTTCAGAATAGTGATCGTGTTGGTCATGTCCCAGGAACAATTAATGTTGTGATCAGGGGCGTAAATCCCGGGGGGGACAGGGGGGACGTGTCCCCCCGCATCCGAGGGTTGTCCCCCCCTCCAAAAAATGTATATATATATAAAAATTGCACCCTCCAACGTGAAAAATATATGTATCTATATCTAAAATAATTTTGTAAGTTGAAAAAACAAACGCAAAAAAGTGCATTTAGAAATAGAGTTCCCCCTCCCCTTCCTCACAGTGGTTTGGTCCACTGCCTGCTTTCGCGGTTCTCACCCACTCTACACAGACGAGACGAGCCTGGTGTACCGGTGCCGTGCTGCTGCAGCTAAATCACTGTTTAACTCCAGTACGTATGGTTTAATTCACTGTAAATAAAGCGGTTTCTCTTTAATGTAGTTGATACAGACTCATTCATAAATTAGTAGCATCAAAAATGCTGATTACCGATGTAATTTTCCATGAATGTGCTACATTAGCGATTAAAACATTACATGTCTAGTTAACGTAGGCTTGTTTACAAGTTTTTTTGCATGGTGTGCTGCAACTAAGACGCCAAAGTCAATGTAACGACTTGTCATGGCATAATGTTAAATAAAGCAAGTTAAATTAACCCCTTAGAGATTTTACATACTGTAATTCTTTAAATAATTGATTTTGTTACAAAACAATACTTATTTTTTTATATATCTTTTTCACAATAACCGTTTCAGTCATGTTTAAATTGTGTTGTATGTTGTTGATGGCTGGACTGTTAACAAGATAAAGCAATAAATAATTTTGAAGTAAAATCTGCTTTGTCATTGAACCTGAAAAATACTTTTGAAAATAACTATAATGACGCAGTGTCCATGCTACAATAATAATGATAGATTCGAAGTTTTTCCACTGTGCCAACATATCTTTATAAGTACAATTTGACTGTATTATTTGTGTCCCCCTCAAAAAATTGCTCATGAGAAATTTTACATTCATTGTCCCCCCCTACTGTTAAATGAAATTTACGCCCTTGGTTGTGATTAAATTAATCATTAAACACTGTGCTTATAAATCAACTTCAAATATTCACAGTTATAGGAAATGGTTGTTCCTATAATGTTGATAAGTTTCAGAAGAGACAAGCATTAAATCAGAAATTAAGCATTAAGCATTAATTTGATTGAGCAATCAAAGCATTAAGTTATAGTATTGCGAACAAACTATAATTCATTGCTAATACATCAACAACGTATAAGCATTTGTATTGATCAAACAGGCCAAGTTAAGCAGGAAAAACATTTGACAAATGTGATTAAACCAGCGATGAGATCGCGTACACTAGGGTTTATTAAATCTGCATTAGTCAAAGCATTTTCCAAGAAAGGGGAGAAACTGAGGAATAAGGCAAATAGCCAATAAAGAGTGGAAATCGAGATTAAAACTCTCGCTCGCGTGAGTTAGATTGTCACTTCAAATTAACACACTACATTCAAGACCACAAGAAGCTACTGTACTAGCCTTAATGCTATAGCCATACCACACACTTCAATGCACAGCGTTAGCTTCAGTTAGCTTAGACTTGTGCTAATATCTACAGCCGATTCACGTGCGGAGGACTGCGCCTGCGCACTCTAGAGTTACTTCAGAAAAGTCTCACAGGACTTCCGGATAGGCTGCTGCTATGACAATGTACACAGAATGAACCAATATGCAAGTTCTGCACACAAGCTTACATCACGTGAAACGCATTTCACACTGCTCAACAGAATATAGCGCTATTGATCTCGGCGGATCCCAGCGCTCTGTGTCAAGACTATTCAGACAGTCAAAGACACGCGTGGATTTAACCACACTTTACTTGATCAAGATAAGTTCTCCCGTAACAGAAAATACGCTCAGCCGCTCTTTTTTGAGCGCCGTGCTCTGGGTTCACTCGCTCGGGCGTTAGTGAATTAAGATGGCAAAAAGACAGTTAGCTACTCTGTGCTTAATTTTACCAGGGAGAAATGCACAGTTAGTCTTTAAAGCTAGGACACGCAGCTTTAAATCAACTGTGAAGGCCTTATAGAAGAAAGAATAATGAACACGCTTATTGTTTCTCAATCTGTGCGCTTTACAGCGTCTTATATAGCTTTTGTCTCATGGACAATTAACTATTTCCTGCAGTTCGCTTTCTCAGAAGCACTCGAGTTGCGCATTCGTGCGTTTAAACACACGGGTACCACAAAAAAAAATCATACAGTGACACAATAACTTTGTTTCTCTGTTTCTGATCTATTCTTCCGGACAAAATAGAAAAGATAAACAATGTTTTTGTGCTTAAAAGTCAGATCGTGCTGTGCCCAAAAATTCTCCACCAATATATGTAGGGGTCCAAGCTACATTAAATAGACCGATAAGGGATTTATCATTTCAATGAATCAGATCTTGAGGATTCGAATCATTGATTCGACTCAATAGAGTCAGATTGAATCAGATTAAAAGAGTCACACTTTATCTACCATTCGCCCAGCGAATAGAAGAGATCGTATGTCACCAATCTTGTTTATATTATTTACGTGGCCAACGATAATAACATAACACAGTATTGGGTTAACCTTTAGTAAGGTAACAAATCTACAGCTCGAGGCAATGACTGATAAGCACATAAATGAGAACACAGTTCGTACAAAATGAGAACAAAGATTTATTGAGCTACACTACGATACATGAAACTAACTACGTAATAAGCAAACAACAAACAAACGCGCACACACATTCACACATACACACAGAGGCAGTTCAGAGGGTGCAAAATGAGTTGACAACAGTCCCAAATCAATTCTAGTACTTCTGACTAGATCTTAGAATCACACCTGAGAAACCACAAAAGCAGAGATTTGGCTTATCTTTAACTGCTTAAGATTAATCAGCACCAGATCAGTTAGAGACAACGTTAATTCGTGTTACTTGCGAATTTGCTGAAGTCTGGAATCTTGAGTTTTCCCTCGCCAGCTTCGCCTTGGAAGCACGTCGGTCCTGATTGGGTGGTGACTCACTCCGGTGACGTCTTTTGGGTTCACTCCCTCGTGATTGGCTGTTGGTTCTGGGTTATCTAGGTGACGGGCTCTGAGGAGAGTCCGTCTGCGGAAGTTCGTGCAGTTTCAGCTGTCCTGAAACCTAAGAGTTTGCATGGGAAGTTCGTGGTGACCCAATCGCGTGGCGGCGCGGTGTCCGTGCAGGGCAAAAGGGGGCAGAGTGCACAGCTGGCAGGAGCGAGCTTGATGCAAAAAGAAAAGATTTTACGGTTGCAGGGCGGTTTTAAGCAACCTGGTCTGGTCCATCCCTGTGGCTCCATCTTCCAATGAGCAGTGACCACGAGGAGCGGGTACACGCCCCATATCATGTGGTGGAGATCAATCATTAACAGAGAATGCATGTTGGCTTCACGTGGTAAAATCCCTTGTAAGTTTGTAACTTTTATATCAAAGGTTACAAAATGAATATTACTTTGTACTAGAAACTTTTCCTTTACATCACAGTATTGCAAATGTCAATAGCCTTAGTTTAATACCATACACTATACATTTCAGACACACACAGAACTTTTATCTGTTAAAACAGCACATTGACTAACCTGGTTGGTTGAAACACACACAACATATGAGTAAAACCTATAGCATATTTCAAAAGATGCATCTGCCTTCATTTCGATATTCTTAAGAGATTGTCTTCAATTTCATGCATGGATTAAAAATCCAGAGATCTCTCAGTCTCTAGGAATTGAACATTTGGCAGGCGAACAGTGCGCCCTAAGGCCAGCACATGACCAGGGAGTCATTAAAACAGTCTCGTGACACGAAGCCCGCCGAAACTCCTATAAAACGCCTTTGTTTTAGACTTAATAATTAACGAAGTTAGCCGAAGGGTCTTCCGAACATCTGGCACAAGTAAGATTCGAATTAAGGATCCTCTGTTTTGTTATGACATAGCCTTAGGCTAGGTCTAGATGACAGACAATGTGGCACCAATTTCCAGGCCTGATTCGAACTGGTTTTGAAAGTTCTGCACATCTTCTGCAGTGAGTCCTTACAGTATATATACCAAGAACAATTAGTCGTGGGCTCCCCAGTATGGTGTTTGTTGCTTGAGTATCAGCTGCTGTGGCGCACCTCTGTAAAACAGATAAAAACAAAACTTTTACAGTGTGACATGGCTTAATTAAAGGATCCCATTAGAAGCTCAAGCCTTAAAAACGATTAAAAGAACATAAAAAAAAAATTTGGTTTTCAGCATACTGATGACTTCAACAAAACTGATAATTCATCTTTATAAATTTTATGCTTTTGGATGCTAAAAATACATAGTACCAAATTGTAGGAACAAATGCTCTCTTGCATCAGACAAAACGAGGAAAAAAGGAGACAGTAAGGGCGCGAAAAAGTGTGGGGAAAAAGCGCCAAGTTTGTGAAACTTTTAGCCTGAAATCTTTCTACACAATAAACAATTTACTGTCTAAACTACATACGTTTTGCATGTTAATTCCCAAAGTAACGTTACAAGGCAAACTTTAACACTGAGGCAAGTCTAATACAATAATTAAACAACAATTTACCGCTAGGTGCGTCTTCACAGCCATCAGCAAGTAGCCACCCAAATATGAACTTAATATCTGGATCTGTTTACACTGCAATTATTTACAAAAAATAGCACTGTTATTAACCTCCTGACTCTACCGCTCAAACGCAAACGACAACTCAAATGCGATGAGATTTAGTCAAGGGCGGAATAAAAATCGAGAAAAAAATATTAAAGTCAATACGTTTGTTTAGTGGTCAGCCTCGCACATGATCAGATGTGCTTTTACACACACCTTCCTTTTTTAAACCCGGCTCTCGCTGTGCCATTTATGATAATCCTAAACGATTGTAGTTTGTCAGCACGAAAATGATTCCCATGATTTTACACTGTAAAATCTCAGTTGTCATAACTTAGTGAACGGCAATCAACGCGCCAAATATGAACAAGCATAAAAACTCACCTGGAGTTTGACATCCATCCATCAACATTCTGAAATGGTACCTCGCGGCACACGGCTACATTCTTTAGTGGCAATTTTGCTCACAGTGCGCCTAAACAATAAAACCAGAAAAAAGAAAATCACCAGATTAGGCCACTAGATCCAGATCGTAGCGCGAACCGTTGACAAAAAACTGAATGCCACTCTCCGGCTGGGTCAAGGCTAGAAGGGATATGCAGCATTTTATGACAACTACTGTTTTCAGGTTACTGTGACGCTTGAGTTTGGAGTTAGGTAGTGGGGGTAGATGATAATAAAATATAATGAATGTAAAATTTAATAAACGATATAAATAATTATCGTTAACTTCCGTTAACTACATTACATTACAATAAAAATAGATGTTAAAGTTTTCATATTACCTGAGATTTTGAAAGGGTTTACATTTAAACATCCGTTTAAAGATGATGCTTGTAAATATACACCATAAAAAATCATGACCAGTGTGTGCTGATCAGCACAAAGCATGCATGCGTGTGTGTGTGTAAACAAAATCAATAAAAAAGAAGTTCACTTACCACAGAGATATGAATCACTCTTCGGCAGGCCTTGACTGTTGAATATCCCATAATGCCTTGCAAGACTTGAAATTTACAGCAGTATCCTGTATATTCTTCGTTAAACTTTCACGTGACCACAAAAATCACTCATTTTACAGCACAATGCTGTATTGTTGGAAAAACAGTCAGCTGCTGTAAAAAAAATGCTGTAATTTTTACAGCAATTCGTTACAGTGTGGCCTCATGATTGTGAAGCACTTTTGATGTATGGCCATACTCGATAAATGCACTATATAAATACACATTACATTACATTACAATAAGGCCATCCCATTGCACATATATCTTGTTATCACATGTTCTGGTAAAACAAAATCACATGACTTTTTTGATACCCATGCCCCTTTCAGCAGCAATAACCAGCTAAATATGTGAGTTGCATTAGCTTCAGTGGCATTGTTTACATTCTGTGACTCTAAAACGGCAGACTGATCATGGAAACACTCTATGGTGCACTCAAAAATTAACAAATATCAAAAACTAAATGTGGCGTCTGAATAATTGTTCGTCAACGTACACTACTGAATTCAATGGAGGTTTTCATACACCTCATCAGTGCTAAAATCCTGGCATTTGAGGTCATAAAATTCGTATATTTGCTCTAAAATGGAAGACTCGAAGTTTCACACTAATAACACAGATGTCAAAAATCCCATAATAGCTGTTCGCTCAGATAGAAAACATCCACGTTGCTTTCTGAATGTTTAAAAAGGGTAATGCTCCTCAGAGAATTGTCGTCCTACGGAGATATGTGTTCTCCTGTAATAACTGGTTGTGACTTTGAATATAAATAAGCTGAAGCGAGATTGATCGTCTGACTGATGGACAAACTGTGTGGGTTTTTTTTTTACAGGCCTCAAAGAGTGTTCAACACACTGGAGAATCCCAGATTTGACAGACAATATCAACATACTGTTACTGCTATCGTCTGCCTGTTTTCTGTAGGTATGATAAAAAAAGTTTTTTGTTATTTCAGAGGACTTTTCTTTACTTTTGGTTCAATTTAAAGAAAAGAAAGAAATGACGGTTAAGAAATCTTCGCCTTGATTTTTTTTTCTTTCATGCCTTAATATCTCCTTCATAATACATTTATAAACACCATACATGTTTTATTTTTTCAAAGCTTATGGTTCTTAAGAATTTTTCTTTTTATTAATAATTAAGTTATTTGTTTTTATGTTTTATACTCGCATTGTTTGATTTTATTATTGTAAAAACAATTAGATATAAAAAGTCTTCTATTTGAATGTATTTTACATTTTTATTTATTAATGTGATGCAAATCTGAATCTGAAAAGTCTTCACACGATCCTAAAAAATCATCTAAATATTCTGAATTGCTGCTCAAGAAACATTGCGTATTATTGTATCAGTACTGAAAATATCAACTAATAATAATTAATTAATAATACATGTTTTTTGATAAATTTCTGGATTGGAAGTTCAAAAGTCCTTGCTGAATAAATGCATTTTCTTTGAGCAGAAAATGTTTTACATTTTTCAATTAACTTATTTTTTTACTTTTTTTACACTTTATCATTATTGTTTTTATTATTATTATTATTATTATTATTATTATTATTATTTATGTGGACAATGCATACTTAAAAAGCAACTGTTGTCATAAATGACCAAGCAAGCATAAAATTGTATTCCTTTCTAATACCTGAGAAGAGTAATTTATGAATTAATGTAAAATTGCTTTTGTTTACTTTATCACAAGGCATTATTCTGCATGAACAGGCTCATGTTTGCCATGAATATTTAATGTTGACTGTTACATTTTGCACCTTTATCCTTATTTTTCTGCACTTTGCTTTATCTACCTGCCACTATTTAATGCTGATTATATTCTATATTTTATTGTTGTTGTTGTTTTTATCATTAAAAAGACTATTTGTAAAATCCCCCGGTGTCTCAGATATCTGCTTCTTTAAACATGACGCTAATTAGCACGGGATCCTGTTTAGATATGCTTCATTTGTGAATTTGTGCATGCAGGTATATTTTGGTTTCAGCTAAATAAACTGAAACAAGAAATAGAAGATTGGAAAATGAGTTAAGACATTGACTGCATAATATGGCTTTCGTGCTGTAGGCAATAAAAACTAATTATGTTTTAGCTTAAGTATATGAACTTCTCCAAAAAAAGAAGCTCACAAACATGTTTTTATCACCTCTGTCTGCTACAGCCTCTTCTGATAAAAAAGGTTGCCCAAAAAAATTAAATTAGTAGCTAATAAACAAATAAATACAGTGGAGATTAATTAGATCAAAATAAAAGAAACCATTTAAAGACACCTGATTTGTTTTTGTTTTTTCAGAAATAATGTTCATAATCTTTATTGTTCAAAATTTTAGTTGTGTGAAAACAGTGTTTTATTAAATTATTTACGAAAGGCATTGTTTAAGCATTGGTTTATCCAATGTGTCATCACAATATGCTTATGGTGGATCCTAGTCCAGGATTATGTTGGAATAATCCTGGACCAGGCCGTATGCTGAGCAGATGCTGTGGCAGTAATGAAGGAGCTGAGAGCATGAAACTGATTCCTGAAAGGCCCATTGACAGTCTCCACATTCATCGCGTGGGCAACCTGAACACCAGCCGGTGACCTACTCACACCTTCAGCTTCTCAAAGATGAATGTCTAGTGTTCTCCAGCCTCCGGCACCTAGACTGCAGCTCTGCACTAGAAGTTTGGCCAGAGGAAAAATTGTCATGCAGAACTGAGCCTGGTTTCTCCTGAGTTTTTTTTCCTTCACTTTAATCAATTGGTGAAATTTTGTTCCCTGCTACTGGCTTGCATGGTTTGAGATTTGAGGAGCTGCGCATCAATGGATTTGCTTTTCAGTGTTTGGACTTTCAGCAGTGAAAATTAAACCGCACTGAACTGAACTAAACTGAACTTCAACACTGAAAACTGGACTGACACTGTTTCAGTTTACTATATGTTAGGCTGCTTGGCACAATCTACATTGTAAAAGTGCTATACAAATAAAGATGAATTGAATTTAATAAAATTATGCTTTTATTTTTGTCTGGTAACATAGGTATGGTGTGGAGATGTTAGTTCAAAACACAGGTGTATGATTCTACAAATTAATTAAATATGGTAGTTTACCGTAAAATGTTTCTTTTAAAGTTCTTCCGTATTTTAATAATAAAGTTATGGCATTCACAGTGGCTGGGTCTTACTGTTTACTTTGTACAGTGCAGGATTGTAAAATGGGGACATTAGCAGTCAGGGACTGCACACCAAGAGAACCATCGATGTCTGGTCCCCGTTGGATATAGCTAAAAAGCTAGCTAGCTAATATTGACAAATGGAGGGTGTTAGTATGCATTACTGTTTACACCATAAATATTAATATAGCTCTTTACAGCACAGTGCAAAAAGAAATATAAATTGACGTTTAACCACTGTGCTATTATTTACACTGAAAAAGATATAGTGCTCAAGATATAGATTTCCATGCACTGAAAAAAATATTGCTGTAAAAATTACAGTATTACTGGCAATTTAGGTTGCCAGTAATACTTTCATTTTTACAAGTGCACTGTAAACAAACAGCTGGATCGCTGGATCACCTCACAGCAAGAAGGTCGCTGGTCGAGTCTCGGCTGGGTCAGTTGACTTTTCATAGTGGAGTTTGCATGTTCTCCCGATGTTCACGTGGGTTTCCTCAGGGTGCTCCGGTTTCCAAAGACGTGGAAATTGGGTAAGCTAAATTGTCCATAGTGTATGTGTGTCAATGAGTGCGTATGGATGTTTCCTAGTGATGGGTTGCAGCTGGAAGGGCATCCGCTGCATAAAACATATGCTGGATAAGTTGGTGGTTCATTCCGCTGTGGTGACCCCAGAATAATAAAGGGACTACATCGAAAAGAAAATGAATCAATTGTAATTAGTAATTTACAGTGCTCTTGTAACTTTTACAGTATTACTGGAAATTTTTACAGTATTACTGGTAAAATTTACATGCACACTGTAAAATAATAAAAACTGTGCTGTAGTTTTACAGCACAGTTGTAATTGTTAATTTAAAGTGCACTTGTAAATTTTACAGCATTACTGGCAACCTAAATTGCCAGCAATACTGTACTTTTTACAGCATTTTTTTTATAGTGTGCTTCTTTACTATAGAATATATGAGAACAATTTTTACATTAAAAATGTCAATACTTTAATATCATATTGATCAATTTAATATGTAATTTATAAATAAATATATCAATTTCTTTTCTTCTATAAAATACTAATATATTGAACATAATACGTTTGAAATATATCGGAACAGCTAGAACTGCGAGTCAAATAAGTAGCTTCTCTGTATTAATAAAAGTTAAGTTTGCAAATTGTTGAATGTTTGAAATCTTTGCGCCCTGGTCACATTGACTTTCTATCTGCAGCTCAAAGAAATCATGTAATTTCTCCGAAACGTATCCGGTCGTTCAAGAATAGGTTCTCCTCTGCTGTGTCTGGAATGAAACATGACATGGATTCAGATGAGCTTCAGAGGCCATTAACACTTCAGCAGCCAAGCATCATAAAGCAGAACGTGACACTATTATGATTCACAAAGCGAGACACTGAGCTCTGCTAAATAAATAAGTCAAGTCAATTGGGCACTGTGGACATGTAATGACTCTGCTAACAAAAGAGAGACCAGAGCAACAGAGACGGATGAACAGGTGAAGTCTTATGCTGATTATATTTATTCTTCCATTCTGAACTTAATAACTGCCTAAGGACTAAATGTCCATATCAGAGGAGAAGAGCTCACTCAGACAGAAAATCCCTCATCAGAGAGTACTGATCTTGTTCATCCTGTTTTCTACCAACAGATTATATATAGAAGTGAACACAGAAGCCTGCTTAACACAGATACAATTAAAATGACTCAAACTGACTGAAGTGAAAAATAGTAACATGTAAATAGTAAATTCTTTAAATTTCATATAAATCAGTGTAATTTTTATTTTGTTAATATATATATACAGTTGAAGTCAGAATAATTAGCCCCCCTTTGAATTTTTATTCTTTTTTTAAATATTTGCCAAATTATGTTTAACAAAGCAAGGATATTTCAGACAATATTTTGATATTCTAATAATATTTTTGTTCTAGAGAAAGTCTTACTTGTTTTATTTTGACTAGAATAAATGCAAATTTTAAGGTCAAAATTATTAGCCCCTTTAAGCTATTTTTTAATAGTCTACAGAACAAACCATCATTATACAATAACTTGCCTAATCATACTAACCTGCCTAGTTAACCTAATTAACCTAATGAAATCTTTAAATGTCAATTAAGGCTGTATAGAAGTGTCTTGTAAAATATCTAGTAAAATAATTCACTGTCATCATGGCAAAGATAAAATAAATCTGTGATTAGAAATGAGTTATTAAAACTATTATGTTCAGAAAGTTGTTGAGAAAAATTGGGGAAAAAAATAAACGGGAGCAACTCGCATGCGCTGCGCTGCGCATGAAACCAATGAGAGTTATTAATGGCAGACGGGAAATCTGCAAAATTAGGAAAATACTCATAAACTATCCTACAAAATCAAGTTTTAAGAGTTTTTTAAGCGAGAATATAGTTATTTTAAAGTAAAATAGGCAGTTTGTGTGTATGGATAGCACATCTTTAAAAATGTTGTAAGCTCCAGGCGGTCAGCGGCAGCTCTGTGAATGGCTCCCCCCAAGGGAAGCTTTATGTCGACCAGACCATCTCAAGACCCATGGCTGGATCTAATCTCTTGCATCTCTGTTGTTAAAACGAGATATATAATGGTCAGTCTCTGGACATTTGAACCTATAATGTGTTTTGACCGATCGCAAGTTAGTTTCATAATTAATCTATGAGCGTAAATAATGTAATATTACACGGATTCTGCGTGTTTGGCTGATTGCTTTTGTTTTAAAGAAGATAAAGAAAGCAGAATGTTCTCCTACCGGTCCTGATATGTTTTTTCATTATGCAAACTTTACCTATATTTAACAGCAGAGATTTCTGAAATAGACTTTGGCTGCTTCAAAGACTCTAGAATACACTTGAAAATGCGTATTTAATTTATATAGTACCTTTTATAAGATTTGTATGTTTAATATGAAATGTAAATCGTGGAAATTCTGCTATACTGAAGGTAGCCCTTTTTGTCAAGATACAGATCCTCCATCGTCAGAGAAGCGGTAGAAAGTAGACAAAAGAAACGTGTGACTGAGAGTGTGACTGGAAAC
>CAIGQQ010014230.1:0-12144 GCA_903798035.1 Danio albolineatus
TATATATATATATGTATGTATATATATATATGTATGTATATATATATATATAAACGTCACAAAATTGTTGTAAGTCTTCTTACTATTGTATTTTATAAAACACTTTTGTAACTTTATAAACAGTATTAACTTATCCCAGTGTCATGGCATAACAAACAGCAGGGTTTCTGCAGATATCATAATGTCAGACTTAAGACTTTTAAAGACCTTTTTAAGACCATTAAGCATTAAATTTAAGACCTACATTACAATATCAAAAACACGCAAGAGAAAATGCAAAGCCACAAAATTTGTGGTAAAATAAAATTATTTAAATTGAACAGTACTAAAGAGAGGTTAGATGCACTACTGAACTACATCTTAAGAATAATTGATACTTTTGCCTGGCGCCGCATCACGCACCTCCGCTGACTGCGCGTACCTCGCGAAACAGACACCTTAAAGTCAAACGAATAAACAGAAGTAGAAAGTTTCCGGATTTTAAAACAAATTATTTATTATATTTTATTAATTCATTTTCTTTTCGGCTTAGTCCCTTCATTACAGTTTTTCTCCATTGTATTGGCTCATTTCTTGAAATAGAAATTACATTCTCAAAACAACATGGACAAACCTCCAAACCACTTGGCAATTGTTCACAACAGTATAGCATTTCTCATTCATTTCATCAAATTGCCAATGTCTAAGTACATCTTAGCAAATGATTAAGTACAGACAGCCGACATTTAGCACAATTTCCAAGTGAATAGATCTTGTTGATCTAAACTGATTGGTAATTCTCAGTCTAATGGTTGTTCTCTCCAAAATGTGTCAGCGTCATTTCATTGTATCTGTCATTACATGCACAATAGTCTGTTCAATTGTCAAAATTAGTCAAGACCATAATACCATGAATACCATACAGTAGGTGAATCCTTGGAACATTTGATTACAATTTATTACAGCAATCGACAGCGAAGGGACGAAGATGTGGCCGTAATATTATTGGCCACTGGGCCACAGTGAATGTCTCAGGCCAAAGATGGCGTAATATAACTATGGTGCAATATAACTATGTGTGCTGCCATATCTGAGAATGGTGTGGACACTCACATCCCCAGTCCCGGCCTATACAATACACAGAAGCTCCTCATCTTTGTGGACCGCCTTCATTTTGATTTGATCCCTGAAAATGAGAGAGGTCTCGTGGCGCCTCACCTACCACAATATGTGAAGAACAGTGAAGAACTGTTATCAAACCCCAGCTTTATTTATAGCACTCTAGTTTTTTGTTTGTTTGTTTATATTATGGTTCATTATGCTGTATACGGTTTCTTTTTGCTCTGATATTTAGAAGTTACTTTGTGTGTGGTTGATCATTACAATAAAAAAAGGAGTTACCATTTCCTTGGCAGTATGAGTGCAATGTGTGACGTCAAACCTTGGAGGCTACCCTTACCCTAAAATCATATTTTTATTTTTATGTTTATTTTTAATTTTTTCAGTTTTATACACAATTGTATTGTTAGCTTGACAAAAACAGTACAGTAACCATTGTCACTGCATGACTGGGCTAAGACTGTAAGGTGGACATGAGGGATATTTTAGTGGTCCTTTGCCATAGTGACAAAGCATTTAAACATTTTGACTTGCAGTGCTTACACAACGCCAAAGGGACAAAGCATTTTGGGGCCACTGACTGTTTAAATGAGAAGGAAATTTAGTTTTGACACGTGAGTGAACTGTTTTGGGAAAAGTATGAGCTGTTGCAGGTGAACCACGGTGTTGTGCTGAGCCATCCACATTATTCTGGCAAAAGCACCATACGTGTTGAGAATGTCCGCTTTGTTTCAGAAATGAACCAAAGCAATTGAGAAGGATATTTGCCATTGTTGTGGCCCTGACTTTTTATATGGGAAAGGAATTAAGTGTTGATGCATGAGTGAACTGTTTTTGGAGAGATGTGAGATTTTGCAAGTGAGCTATAGTGTTGTGCTAAACTGTAACACTGTTTTGCCAAATGATCTTAGAATTTTGAGAATGTAATTTCTGTTTGAAGATATGAGCCAAACCAATGGAGAAAAACTGTAATCCGGGGTCGCCACAGCGGAATGAACCGCCAACTTATCCAGCATTTGTTTTATGCAGCGGATGCCCTTCCAGCCACAACCCATCTCTGGGAAACACATCCACACATTCTCAATCACACACATACACTATGGACAATTTAGCTTACCCAATTCACCTGTACCGCATGTCTTTGGAATGTGGGGGAAACCGGAGCACCCAGAGGAAACCCACGCAACCACTGGGAGAACATGCAAACTCCACACAGAAATGCCAACTGGCCCAACCGGGGATCGAACCAGCGACCTTCTTGCTGTGAGGCGAACGTGCTACTCAATACGCCACCGTGGCGCCTTTATTATATTTTATATTTATTATAATGATTACAAAGTTGGGCTACGGGGTAGCACAGTGGGTAGCACTCTCGCCTCACAGCAAGGTCACTGGTTCGAGTCCCGGCTGGGTCAGTTTGTAGTTTCTGTGTGGAGTTTGCATGTTCTCCCCGTGTTGGTGTGGGTTTCCTCTGGGTGCTCCGGTTTCCCCCACAGTCCAAACACAGGCGCTTTAGGTGAATTGGGTAAGCTAAATTGTCCGTATTTGTGAATGAGTGTGTGTGGGTTACAGCTGGAAGGGCATCTGCTGCGGAAAACATGCTGGATCAGTTGGCGGTTCATTCCGCTGTGGCGACCTTTTTTTCTTTATTTTGCCCACTCAACAATTCACACATAAGCTAAAAAGGGAATAATGGTCCAACAATCCTTTTATCCTAAATTCTAAAAACTTTTTTAACAAAACACTTTCCTCTCCATGGCTGTTGCAATTTCTAGCCAAGAATTACTGGTAGTCTGGTTATCTCTATGATGATCACGCATGGTCGGATCGTTAAGATGTCTGTACAGTCGTACCTGTTTCAGACAAAATCTTTTCAAAGTGTAAGTATTTCATATTCAACTCAAATCAAACGCGGCGCCGAAATTATGTGGCACGCGCCCAAAGCGAAACCTCCACAAACACAGCGATGACGTCACATTCGCTCGTGCACTGGGCTCAGTAACAGAAAGCTGATTGGCTATTGCATGTTGGTCTCATTTGTAGTTTTAATGCCGCAAATTACATTAGGACTGGTGAAACAAAGAACTACAACACCACGAAAACCAAGCAACAACAAAAAATAATTTAAATGAGCATTAGATGTAGCGTTACATGGACATCAGAAAAAAAAAACCTGTGCAAAAATATTTAAGACCTAGAACAGCAAATTTAGGACTTTTTAAGGCCAAAAATCTATATTTTTAAATGTTAGACTTTAAGACCCCGCGGAAACCCTGCCGGATGGCACAGCAGAGGGCAGGGTTCATCCACTTATTTTATGCGCTTTTTGGATATGCACATAAAAAACAGTTGGTGGAAACGCCGTTATGAGCATATATTTTAAAAATGTGAGTGAATGGACAAACCAGCTGGATGAGCACATTGTAAAATATCTAAAGTGTTGTTTTGGTCATTCTAAAACGCCTTAACCATTTCAGTATTAGTGTTATTATAATATTAATTACCTCCAGAATTGTCATGAGCGTCTTTGCTCCGTGTCTCGCGCCTTCAAACGCCAGCGCGCGTTCACTGCGTGTCAGGATTGTCTTCTGAGTGCAAGTCATTTAATAAATGAACATATTCACGAAACTTCTCCTTTACTTTTGACATTTGGCGCCAGTTAATCAGAAAGTGGAGATTTTGTTCTCTTCGACTTGTTGGACGGAAACGCTGCTTTATTCGCACGTCTTTTATGCACTATTCCAGTTTTGGGCATAAATTTTGTTAGCAATTTTAGATGATAACATAGCCATTCGCACTGCATCAGCACAGCTGCCCCCTTTCTTCCCTATGTACCTGTGGGTGAACAGCTCCTCCGGGTGTGGTCATGGGCATTCATCCTCTGCTATTTCTTCCTCATTTCTGCGTTCTTCAGATTCATTATTGCTGTCTTGAATCTCCATATGTCAGCCGATAACTTTGTGACTGTATGATGACGGTCAGCTCACGTAAATCTGCTGTAGCCTGAACTTGTTTTTTAGTTCAAATAATGTACCAGGCTTTTCATTGGTCCGTTAAGATGAGATTTGTTTATTGGCTACCGAAGTCAGTGGTTGAAATATTAATTATATTACAGTACTCTGTAACGAACTATCATTTTAAAAGTAACGAAGTACATTACTCAGCCTAATTTGTACTCAAGTACAAGTAAAATTACAGCCTTAAAATTATACTCATGAAAGTACAAATACTCAAAAAATGTACTTAATTACAGTAACGTGAGTAGTTGTAATTCGTTACTCCCACCACTGCATCTGTAATACCTAAACCCAACTACTACCTTAATAACTATTAATAAGCAGCAAAGTAGGAGTTTATTGAGGCAAAAGTCATAGTTAATGGTTTAATAATAGCGATAGCTGTATCTTAAAATAAAGTGTGACCAATATCATTAATATGACTCTCATGAGGTTGTGACGCTTTGCGCCGGAAAGCCAGTTGGGAAAAAAGTAGTAATATCATTTCAGGCTCAAACCTTTATAGTCAGCCTCCTTCAGCGTCACAAGAATTACAGTCCAAAACACAAAATAAAAGTAAACAATATGTAAAAGTGTAGCATTTTGAGGGGAAGAGCAGCGCACACACTCGTTTCTCCCTCTCCTCACACACGCAGACTGACTCCCGCAGCGCGCTCACACGCTGGGGTGTTGGGGTGCAGCTCTTAAAGGGCAACACACATACATACTGTAATGTGGTACATACACATAGTAGTGGACGTTACAAGGTCATGGATTTAATAAAAGGGTCATTAATATTTTCTTGACCTCAACTACAGTGGTACAAGCTGAACCTGTCATTAATATGTCATTGAACAGGCCCGTAGCCAGGGGGGTTCAGGCGGTTCGAATGACGTACTGTCAAAGGTCCAGAATTTGCCATTGGTGCTGAAGTTTTGCCCCTATTTTCTCTTTTATCCTATTTTGATTGCTATGCCATCATAAATTGTGAAAATAACCCATTGAAGGTTTTAAGACCGCACAGAATATGGCGTAAGTGTAATAATAATAATAATAAAAATAAAAATAAGAATAATTCCTTACATTTATATAGCGCTTTTCTAGATACTCAAAAGTGCTTTAAACAATGGGGGTGGGTGGGGGTCTCCTCATCCACCACCAGTGTGCAGCATCCACCTGGATAACACGACGGCAGCCATATTGTGCCAGACCGCACACCACACACCAGCTGATTGGTGGAGAGGAGACAGAGTGATGAAGCCAATTATGACATGGGAATGTTAGGAGGCCCAGAATGCCGGGATTAAACCCCTACTCTTTTTCAAAAGGACATCCTGGGATTTTTAACGACCACAGAGAGTCAGGAGCTCGGTTTAACGTCTCATCTCAAAAGACAGTGCTCACAATGCAGTATAGAGTCCCCTTCGATATACTGGGGCGTTAGGACCCACACAGACAGCAGGTTGAGCGCCCCCTGTTGGCCTCACTAACACCACTTCCAGCAGCAACCCCGCTTTCCCATCATGTTTTGAAGCTAGCTTTGTAGTCATGTTTTAATTGTTTTTAAATCAGTCGACCAAATTCTGACTGAGGAACGTTGAGTGTGCTGTTCAGTTTATTATTTGTCTAATAAATGACAATAGGCTTTTTTTCATATTTCTATATTATAAATCTTTAGGAAATATATTCTGTACATCAAAAATTATGGTTGTGATGACCACCCGACAAGCTAATCCAGCTAAAAATAATGCTTAAAATCACTAAATGTAGTATTTAAACATCATAATTAAATAGAAAATGTGGCGAATAACCGCAAAAAAGGCCCACTTTTTGAGAAAAAAAAAGAACCCCCCCTTTCAACAGGGTTCTACAGGCTTGTTAAAGAGCCTCTATTATGGGTTTTTGAAAATGAGCTTGCATGCAGTGTGTACCAGAGCTCTAAGTGCAGTGAAATGTCCAGCTGAAGCTTAAATCTAAAAGTGCACAGTGTTTAAAACTATTAATCCATCTATAAAAGAGTCGACTCATAGTTCCTCAAACGAATCGCCATGCTTGTTGTTGAGTCTTTAGCCGTTTCGGCATGACGTGAACACGAAACATAAGCCCCTCCCATTTGTGCGCATGCAGACCGGGGAAGATTTGAAACCCCCAACCCCGCCCACAAACAACAGCAGCAAGCAAAGGTTGCCAGATTGGGCGGTTTTGAATTTGATTGTGCAAGTAAAAACCTTTTGGAGAGGGTTTGAATTGGAGTCAGTCAGCTACATCTGGCACACAGAGAAGAGCGCTGTAGCAGACATGTGCTCAGCTGGATATTACTGGAAGTGTGCAGATGAACCAGAGATGAGACTGTGAAAAGTCAGTGGTTGAGGTTTATCTCTGCAGAAATGCCTCAGCATTATAGCCCAGCCTTGTGCTGTGTTCCTCTGAGGAGCTTCTGAAATCTACACGCTTACACCGGAGGATTCGTCGACCGTGTGATTAAATAGGTCGCCTCATTGTTTTCTCCAGCTTGTAAATGATGTATTTAACTGTGTTTTGTAACTTGTATCCGCTTGTAGTGTATCTGGTTAACTTGTATTCTCATATCGCGTCTAAAAGCACGCTGTAAACGCGACGCGTGCCGCTTTGTTTACGGATTAAAATGCGTTTGTGAGCTCGTGTTCCTCTGCTGTTTGTCGTTGCTATGGCTACATCAGCTCTCCTACACACGTGCGGCGGTCCTGATTCATAATGGTTCAGCTTTTGCCGCTTTTGTGCATTAATACTGCATGTGTGTCGCTGTTTTTACTTCTGGTTAAGAATAGAGTAATATGCTGGGAGACCGGGGGGTTAGTTTTGGGGGTGAAATACGGGCAACTCCCGGGAAAAACGTGTGTTGGTAGATATGCTCACGCACACACTATGACTACTTCAATATTGATAAGCAGTGGTGGGCATTCTCTCGCGCTGAATGATGTCGACCAATTGCAACAGACTGGGTCATCGGTCCAATCAGCGCAGTTTAGCATCGCGCTAAGGAGTAGTTTTGGAACGAATGAATCACTGAACGATTCATATAGGAGTCGCTGGGATAATGAGGTAAAAATAAATGCAGATTATAAGACAATGAAAGTGTTTTTTGACCATGCATTCATATTAGCCTGCTGTTGGAGACCCCCAAAACCAAAATATGACCCTTTTTATTGTATAATAGGGGCTCTTTAATACAACCTAACAGACTCCTCTTCCTCACTATTTCTGTTTGTTGTCATAGTGACAGCTGGAGGGGCGTGGTTAAGTGTGTTAGCCACGCCCAATACATAAGACAGAACTTTGCAGGACTTTGCACTTAAATGGTCAAAACAGTGCCCACCGTATTGAAGCAACAATTTTGCTAGGCCATCGCTAGTTGCAGAGACTCACACTGGGTTGCTGAACACATCTGAAGGAACGTCTCCAATGCGAATCTCAGCTCCGTTGATCCTCTCGATGCAGCAGTCCAGTCTGTTAGTGATGGAGATTCTGTTGATGCTGTAGCTCTTCTGCAGTTCTAATCTCCACCATGGCAGAGTCTGTGTGGCAGTGTGTGTGCAGGTGTTGTTTATACCATCCAGAGCGTATTCGGGAAACCAGTCATAATACGTTGTGGACTGGATGGCCGTTCCCCATCCCGCTATGTTCACTGTGTGATCAAGAAATAACTTTAACAATTACAGACATGTTACATGCAATAATCTATACAAACTGGCCATGTTTGTTGACTTCAGCTCAGCATTCAACACTGTCAGACCCTCTAAGTTGCTGATCAAACTTAGAGTGGTGGATATCGACACGTCTCTCTGCAACTGGGTTATGGACTTTCTGACTAACAGACCTCAGAATGTTAGATCAGGCCACATCTGCTCCACCACCGTCACACTCAACACTGGTGTACTACAGGGCTGCGTGCTGAGCCCCTTCCTCTACTCCCTTTTTGCCATCGACTGTAGGCCCATGAACAGATCCAACACCATCATCAAATTTGCAGATGACACCACAGTGATTGGTCTAATCAGCAACAATGATGAGACTGCCTACAGGGAGGAGATACAGCATCTGGCCTCTTGGTGCACCAACAATAATCTGCTCCTTAACACCACCAAGACCAAGGAGCTCATTGTGGACTTCAGGAAGGGACGAACAGGCTCACATGATCCCATCCTAATCAATGGGATGGACGTTGAGTCTGTCTCATCCTTCAAGTTCCTGGGGACCCACATCTCAAGGGACCTTTCCTGGACCACCAACACCTCCAGTCTGGTTAAGAAGGCTCACCAGCGCCTATTTTTCCTAAGGCAACTTAAGAAGAACCAGCTGTCAGCAGCCGTCTTGGTGAACTTCTACCGCTGCACAATAGAGAGCATCCTGACCAACTGTGTTACAGTCTGGTATGGAAGCTGCTCTGTTGCTGAGCGCAAGGCCCTGCAGCGGGTGGTGAAAACTGCCCAACGCATCACAGGTACTCCACTTCCTGCTATAGAGGACATTCAGAAAAAACACAGTCTGCGCAGAGCACGCAGTATTCTCAAGGACCCCTCTCACCCTGCTCACAGACTATTTTTTCTCCTGCCTTCCGGCAGGCACTTCAGGCTTCCTCGGACAAATACCAGCAGCGCTATCCTGCTGGAGAATCTGCCCTCTCCTGTGGTTTGTAATGTAATGGGCAGCACAAATGTCTTGATACCTCAGGCTGTTGATGTTGCAGACACTCTGCAGATCTCTCGCACGCCCCCATACTGAATGTAACCCCAAACCATGATGTCTCCTTCACAAAACTTGACTGATTTCAGTGAGAATCTTGGTCCATGCTGGTTCCAGTAGGTCTTCTGCAGTATTGGTGATAATTGGGATCCAGATCAACAGATGATTCATGGGAAACATCCACCTTCTGCCACTTTTCCAAATGATCAACTAGATCAAGTTGTTATTTGTTGCTCTTACAAACGGGATCGACCACAAGACTTTTGTCAGGTAGTGTATGTATCTCAACAATGGTGACATACTGCAGCAGTGTTTGCTAGGAGAATCGAACAACATTCAACAATGTTACAAAAAAAAGAAAACATTGTTGAGATACATATGCTGATTCTTTATATCTGTGGGTTTCAGATGTTCACTGTGTTTTATAACTTCTTGAATAGTCACAATAAGGCCCTGAAAATGCTTCACAGCGGCACAAAAAAACAAGAGATGTGATTGTTGAGATGAGATCTCACCTTCTGTTCCACTCACACTCGTCTGAACTGAGAAAAACCCTGGAAAAAGCAAACACAGGATTATAAATCAATACACTAATAGATTATATATCATTTACATATTTTGATGTGATTAGATTGTGATCTGAGATGTCAGATTTACACTTAAAGGTGCTGTGTGTGAGAGTTTGACTCTTCTAAAGCAGAAAAACACCATCATATGTGTGCAGATATTTCAGAAACATGCTAATGAACATTCTTGGTTGTCTTAAAAACAATGCTGAAGTCAGATATTCTGCTTTGGACATGTGTTTTCCGTGCTGGAACGCTGTCTTTGATATGGTCATTTATCCCGCCCAATGGCAGTTTAGCCAATTATATTCCAGCACCTGGGTTGCCTTGGTGGAAAACACCATATTTCATTCATTCATTCAGAAAGGCTCTGAAAGCATGCGTCTGTGACTGAAATGCGACCTCTGGTGGACAGTAGCAGACTCTGAAATGAGAATCAGATTCAGAGTTCCACATGAGGTTATTAAATAGCAGATGATATAAATATTACGGGAGTAAACATTAGGTGAGCAGGTTACATTGTAACCCCGTGTTCTAACAACACAATATATGACGAGATACGCAGTGATGAGCAATTTGGCTGTTTACACCAGACGAAACACGACAGAATTAGGTAACACTTTTTTTACGACCCGCAAAGTACAGCGTAAGTACAGTGAAATAACGGTGTACGTTTCTGTACGTTTAGTTTAAGTATAATGAACATACGTGTAGTATAAGGGAACAAACTATAATGCTTGGGTAATAAGGGGGTTACAACCAGATATGCAACACGCAAAGTACTGCGTAAGTATATTGATTTTACAGTGTACTTTTTTATAAAGTGCAAAGGAACAAACGGGTAATGTTTGGGTAATAAGGGGGTAACAACCAGATAAGCAACACGCAAAAATCCACCATGTTCCTTTGCACTTTATAGAAAAGTACACTGTAATATTAATATACTTACACAATACTTTGCGTGTGGCATATCTGGTTGTTACCCCCTTATTACCCAAGCATTACATATCTGGTTGTTACCCCCTTATTACCCAAACATTACCCGTTTGTTCCTTTGCACTTCATAGAAAAGTACACTGTAAAATCAATATACTTACCGGTACTTTGCGTGTTGCATATCTGGTTGTAACCCTCTTATTACCCAAGAATTACAGCTTGTTCCCTTATACCTACACGTACGTTCATTATACTTATACTATACGTACAGAAAAGTACACCGTTATTTCACTGTACTTACGCGGTACTTTGCGGGTCTTAAAAAAAAAACGGGTTACCGAGAATTACAAATACAGCCATTCGGAATCACAGAATATGCACTCGCTCACGAGATGGTGAGGTTTATAATACATATTAAACCTTTTTAACATTATTAAAAGTACATGCCGAATTGCTGATTTGTGTTTAGTGTTAAGTTTAATTTTATTTTCAAGATCTGAGGTGAACTATCTGCTGCTTCTTTAAGTATACGGCAATAAATGTCTTGTGAAATGCCATTCAGATTCACATTGTTAGCGTTTAGCACTGAATAAAGCACATGAGGTGTAGCTGAGCTGATCATTGTCAGTTTTCTGTTGTTCAGCTGTGAGAAACTGAAGCCGTTTCTAATATATCAGCTCTAGGTGTCAGTCAGGACAGAAACTCCTTTAATATGGAGAATATTCCCTCTATTGGGTGCTTTTAATTAGAGCACGGTTTAATTCACTCGCTCCTGTCCTCAATCTGGCAACCTGTGCTAGTGTTTATTTTTTTAATCCAGGATTGCAATACCTAGTTCAACCACTGGGTGTCAAACTTACATACTGCACCTTTAAAGGAAAAACGTGGTTTAATAACAAGGGGTGCAAAAGGGTAATGTTTCTAACATTATTATTAGCTCTAGCATTTTCCATTGACATTATTTAAAGATTTTTTGTCTTAACTGACTGATATTGTAATGTTTTCTCTGAAACGTATGGCATTATTTACTTCGGTTCTTGTTTTGCTGTGAAAACACACACACATCCTTCCTTTTTAACCTCAATAAACATTAAACTTGCTAAATCCTGGAGAAAATGAATAATGTAAAGTATGATTCAGTGTTAAGATGAGCTTTAGTTTACACTCTAACAAAAAATGGGTTATCGTAACCCAAAACTGGGTCATGTTTGGGTTTGTCCATATTTGACCAAATGTTGGGTTACAACAACCCAGTATTGTCTAGTGTAGTTTTCTCTTTTTGAATTACTGTAGATCACTAAGACTTTAAATTATATCAACAAAAATACTTTACACTCTAACAAAAAATGGGTTATCTTAACCCAAAACTGGGTCAAATACAGACAAACACAAAATTAGCTTGTTTTAGACAAACAACATAATCTTAAAGTTTTTATACTCTTATTAAAATATACTGTTTATTTTTTATTTTTGGGGGTTAGCTGGGGTTGTCCATAATTGACCCAATGTTGGGTTACAACAACCCAGTATTGTTTGGTGTAGTTTTTTCTGTTTCAATTACTGTAGATCACTGAGATTTAGAATGATATGAACAAAAATACTTTACAGTCTAACAAAAAATGGGTTATCCTAACCCAAAACTGTGTCAAATAAGGATAATTTTTTTTCTTCAATTACACTTATACTTGTTACACTCTTATTGTAATATACTTTTTCATTTAACGGTTGGGTTTGTCCATATTTGACCCAACTGTGGGTTACAACAACCCAGTGTTGTTTAGTGTAGTTTTCTCTTTTTGAATTACTGTAGATAGCGAAGATTTAGA
>CAIGQQ010014236.1:0-12186 GCA_903798035.1 Danio albolineatus
TTATTCTGGGATTACCAGTCTTAATAAATACACTTTGCATATGAAGTTAATTATATCTCAAAGCATTTACTGGGGCACTGGCGCTTTTCAAATTGGGTCTAGCGACGCCCCTGTGCTCTGCACTTTAAACGAAGCAAGTAGTATGTGAATGTTTACACATGGTTATTAATTTTGGCTCTGGGGAGAGGGGGGCGCGAGTGAAATTGGCCAAACTGGGGGGCGTGTGTCCTAAAAGTTTGAAAACCCCTGGTATGAAGAACTCACAGTACTTTCGGGTGTCTGGCGGTGAAGTGCAACTTGTCATAGCCGACTGTGAGGTGGCGTCGCGTCTGAACTAGTAACATGAACACGAACTAGTAACTGAACTTAGGTCGAGCTGCAAACAATGCAAGGATTAACCTGGACCTGCTATGATTAGCTGCTGGAACGTAACGCTGGTGCTTTTCTCCTTTCATGAGCGACTCGACAGCTTTGAGCCCCATGGTCACCTCAACACGACAACCGCGTTACAACCGCGTTTGTAATGGCAGCACGCATGCGCAGACCGACGTCAGCATCTGTAGCCGACCTACCGCAATAAGCTGATAAATCGCGGAGACTGTCATTTCACTCGTTTCACACATACTATATTGATCAACTATTAGATGTTTTACGGTGGACCACTGTGCTTTCCTATCGTCATTAAACACACCGGCTAAAAAATTAATACCTACAGCAACTTTACGGTAAATTTAAGACAATTTAAGACCTTAATTTCCCGGATTTTAATTTAAGACTTTTTAAGACTTTTTAAGGACCCGCGGGAACCCTGCTATAATTTGTTCGTTTTGTCTCACTCAGACTTTAAAACATTTTTTGTTATGTAAAATGTATTATGTAAAATGTATTTAAAATTATTTTAAATATTGTGTAAAAACAAGCAAGCTCTACTTGTATCCACACACTTTTTCCAACTTTCTTTAAAAAAAAAGAACAAATGTTTTAAAAACTATAATAAACTAAATCTATGCACAACAATCTGTCCAGGTCGATGACCTCAGCAGTAAATACATGGAGCACGTTTAAACAAATGTTACAGTGAGGAAAATAATTAAACCATTATGATAAATAGAGTTAAAGTGACCTTTTTGAATACAAAGTTTAAAGTTTTATTGAGATTACTTTTTGGTGATTGTATGGGTTTTGGCCAGATTGGGTAGCAAAACATAAACAAAGAAAATTAAGACTTGTTTAAACAAGATTTAAGACCTACAACACAATATTTCCGTAAATTTAAGACTTTAAGACCCCGCGGAAACCCGGTTTAAACACAATAGCCCTGGTTATTAGTTATTATAATAATGATGTGATTCTAACTCTCATACTATCTGTGAGAACTAGTAACAACTACTAGAAACAAGTTTAAACCCATAAAGAATTGTGATTTGTGAATTGTGAAAAGTACTAAGCCAACACTATCACCGTAATAGCAGATATCTTCTATGAGAATACTGTAGGTCAAATATCCTCAGCTCAGTTAAACTTTTTTAATTTATTGTTTTTAATTAATTTTATATAGTGCCAGTGCTCAAGAACACTTTACAAACAGTAGGAGAACAAGAGAAGCAATAACCTTAAGAATGACAAAAGATATGAGAACAAGTATCGAAAGAAACTCATTCCTGTCTTTCAATGAGTGCTGATGTGCGTTTAGGAGAACTAGGCAGCACACTCAGGGCTGTAAGATGGATTTAATTTAGTATTCTTATTATTAAAATATATCTGAATGAGGATCAAATGACTGAGTTGGTCTTTGAGAAAGAAAATCAACCTGTTTGTTCCTGCGGATCTTCATGTTTGACTCTGAATGTTTCTTCAATCTTCACATCTTCACTCTCCTCTTTAATAAACGCCATCTTTATAACAGTGTGGAGATCAGTCGCTTCAGCAGGAGTTTTTCTCTGCGTTTGGACACTTTATCCTGTTTAAAATGAACAAAACAATAAAAATGTTCTGTTTAAAATAAATAAAACAATGAACAGAAACAAAATAACTTCTCTTCAACACTTGCTTCAGCAGTTTCTTTATATGAGAGTAATTAACAAAGAGAAATCAGGAAAGACTGAGCAAGAAACAACTGCCACAAATGACCTGATTAAAACTAGTAATGTTACTCCCTTTCTTATATATAGTGATGTTTACTTACAATGGAATTATGCTGTTTAATAAATGAAACCTTCCTTAAAACACTTCTTACACACATTTCTGTTACTGTATTCAAACAATAGCCCTCATTACTGCGAGTAAAATAGTACTAAGTTGGTTAAAGGGTTAAAATAATATTGTCAACAGCAGGTACATCATTTAGCATCGGATGAAAAACCTGAAACTTTAATAAATCGGTTTATATTCATGTAAAAGCTTTAAAGCAAACCTTTCTTCTCCACTCCAGTCGAATCACACCGCCGGAGCGGCGCAGCCTTATGACGTCACGCGCCACGCTAAAATAAAAGTCTTTTGTTTAGCTTTTTTTTTGCCACTTACTGTTGCAGTTATGACTTACTGATACATTTCTCCCTCGTTTTCCACTGTACACAATATATCTGCACTCTTTCAAACACACAGATATTCAGTATTTGAAGTTTAATCCACTCAATTTTTAAAGCAGAAAATGCCAACATTTTAAAAGGTACAAATAATCTGATGGGTGTTTTGAGCTGAAACTTTACAGACAACTTCTCGAGACACAAAAGACTTATCTTAAATCTTGCAGAAGGGGTAACATATGTGCTCTTTAAGTAAAAAGTACCCATTACTACTACATGTTTTAGTTCCATTAGCTGGGTACTGTAAATATACGGTTTCCCCCACAGTCCAAAGACATGCCGTATAGATAAACTAAATTAGCGTATATGTGCATGTGTCAATGTGACAGTGTATGGATGTTTCCCAGTACTGGGTTGCAGCTGAAAGGGCATCCGCTGTGTAAAACATGCTGAAATAATTGGCAGTTCATTCTTCTGTGGCAATCCCTGATAAATCAGGGATTAAGCTGAAGGACAGTGGGTGAGATAGGCAGATAAGTAGACATCACATCCTATTGATAAATAAATATAAAATAACTTACAGTTAAATTTAATAAGTAAAATGTTTGTTGCCAATTTTATGAAAGTAGCCAAGCGGCATCACACCCTGTAATACTGCCTAACATTGCTCAAAAAGTCAGCTCATGTATCATCCTGACACAAACTCACAGCATTCAGCATGTAGTTATACAGCTGTTAGATCAAAAACAACGGCTGCCATTCATGTTAAAACACTCTAAAAATAATTCTGCAGGCCTGTCTGTCTTTATAAATAATGTCTTACATTTACACTGAAATCTGTCCAAAATATATTTTCTTTTGCTAAAAAATTCTTATGGTATTTGACTGCAAACTATTTTTAATCAGGCTCGCTGCCTTATTCTCTTCAAAGAGCAGCTCTCATACAGAGCCCGTTATTTCAGTGTTTTGTCCAGGATATTGTGGATATTTGTGGATTCCTTCTGTTTTGTCATCGGCTATGTGAAGATTACTAGACAAACCTCTTTTGAGTGTATACTGGCTAGGATTTAACATAGCTGATCATATTTATGAGAAATTATTCAGTTATTATTGAAATGAGACATCAGGTCATCGCCCTATCACAGATCAGAGAACATGCTGCCATACATCATACAAGTCTTTCAGCACTTCAGTACTCCATCTTCACCATCTGTTAACATTGCATTAGTCTTTCAGTTTCATTGTACAGTAGGATACTGTTTGAGTTAGTGCTATTGTAGAAGTGTTAGCTTTTGTTCATATTTTACTTTTGAAGACAGCTGTTTTCCTTGAATTAGTGAGTTACAGAGAAACAGTTAATTTATATCTTCTGGCAGTCTATCTTCAATATTTTTTTTTTTACTATTGTTGATATTTTCAAATATAATGTATTATTTTATTCTACATTATTGTATATCATTTGTACTATTATAATAATGTGTGATTCTTTACTTTTTATAAATGTTTTTGTTAACTGTTATAAAACTGAGAAAAAAGAGGATTCCAGCATAAAGGAAACATTTATTGATAACACATCTCTCTTTATACCATAATATACATGACACGTTTGAGCTTTCTTACTTCTAGGTAAGTTTTTTTTACACCATGAAATTATAATCAGTTATTAAATATAAGCGTTATTATATTTTATATCTGAGAAAACAGCAGCTCCTTCATTCAGTTACAGGGACCAAAATCCTTAAGAGAATTATTATTATTATTATTATTATTATTATTATTATTATCTTCTACAGCGCTTCACGGAAATCGCGCACTGCAGCTGAATATGGCGGCGCGGTGGCGTTGCTGTCAGTGGCGTTCTAAAAAAGAATGTGTTCGAGAATCGATGACGTTGATTAACTAGTGTGACCTGCATTAGTGTCTGACCATCGCTGACATTAGCGGTGTGTAAAGATCTTTCTAAAAGTATCATTTTAGGTTGTTGCAGACATTGATCCAGACAGTTTTACTCCCCTGTTGTTCCTGATGTGTCCAGTAGAGGGGATAAAAGATACATGGCCAATTAATAGATGAGAAGTCAACTCTTACAGATTATTAAATGTCCTGTTCATAAATATACTTTTATTTTTATGTTTTAGGTAAATATAAAAGCTAAGTTAATGTATCAGAAACAGAGTTTAAATATACAAACAACTGATACACTCAAATCCGTGTATCATTCGTTCAATCGTTTTTTCAAATTTAAACCAAAAAAAAAAAAACTTGTTTTTCCAATATTTGTTTCCTGAAAGAAAAGGAAAACATGAATAATGACTCTTTAACTGATTTTCTGATCTTGCGTTCAGATCAAAAAAGGAAAAAACAAATAATGAGATTAGACTGATTAAAATTTTTATGTTTTAATTTATCCAAATTGCCATGACTGAAGAAAACGGCTGATTTTAGGTTTTTCATTTGCTCACAAAACAACAAAAAAAATGAAAAAACGAGTTAGGGAAGGAAAACGCCTTGCCTTGCTCAAAAACAATCATGCAAACCAGGTTCTGCTTGGAAATTGCTATCTTCGCTCAGCATCAGGTGCACAGCAGCAAACGTTTGGCAAAGAACTATGACCTTATTTTAATGACAAATGTCTGATATACTGCTAACTTACGTTTTTATTTAATTTATGCATACGCAATGAAGTCTGCTAACTGTGTGTGGTTCAAATGATAGAATATGTAAACTTATATTATTCAATAATAATAATTCAAACAAAGCCGCAGAGGACTTTTATTTTTAGTGCATCGTCACGAGCTCAGATTTGGTTGACCAATCAGAGGGAAATGGGCGTTTCAGCGCGCCTACATGTGTATAATGAATCTTATAGTCCTTTATCCGTTTTCCTTACCTAAAATCAAAAAACGAAAATAAAGCCAAAATCTCGGTTTTTTTGTGAGCAAATGAAAAACCTAAAATCAGCCGTTTTCTTCAGTCATGGCAATTTGGATAAATAAAAAAATCAAAAATAAATTAAAATCAGTCTAATCTCGTTATTTGTTTTTTTTCTTTTTTGATCTGAACGCAAGATCAGAAAATCAGTTAAAGAGTCATTATTCATGTTTTCCTTTTCTTTCAGCAAACAAATAATGGAAAAACAATGAGGTTTGATTGAACAATGAGGTTTAAATGAATGATACACGGATTCTCGACAACCAACTCTGGACAGTCCTGACTTCCACCTCACTTGTCTTCAAAACACACTCCAGGTGAGGCCCAAACTAACAACCTCAGATTTGCTATGCATTAGACTATCTTTTAAGTACTGGGCGTTCACCGCTTGCACAACTGGAGCTGAGGTATACAACTTATTCAAATACTGCAGTGAATCCTAAGTACAGTCTTGATTCAGTGCTTTGGGAGAAGATGAAGATTAAGTTCAGGTATATTAGATTTGCTCAGAGGGTTTAATCTGCAGGTTGGTTACCCTCAACAATCAACTCTGGACAATCCTGACTTTAATCCCACTTGTCTTCTTAATGCTAAGAGTGTGCTCCAGGTGAGGCTCGAACTCACAACCTTGGCATTACTATGCATTGTACTGTCTTATAAGTACCGCGCGCTGACCGATTGCGCCACTGGAGCTGATGTACATGTGCTAATCAAATAATGCAGTGATTCTTAAACACATTCTCAATTCAGACAAATTTAGCTAAAAAGCTTTGGCAGACATTGTTTTAGTTCAGGTGTAATAGATCAGCATAAAAGGTACAATCAGCAGTTTGGTTACCCTCGACAACCAACTCTGGACCATTCTAAATTTAATCCCGCTTGTCATCTTTATCCTAAAACCGTGCACAAGATGAGGCTTGAACTCACAACCTCAGTATAGCTATGCAACAATCTGTCTTACAATTATCACACGCTGACGAATTGCACCACTGGAGTTGTTAATTACACACTGTTCAAATAATGGTGTGATCCTTAAACACATACATTTAGATAAAATAGCTTTGATAGCTACGTTTTAGTTCAGGTGTAATAGATTAGCATGGAAGGTCCAATCTGCAGGTGTGGTTACACTTAACAAGGAAGTCAGAACAATTCTGACTTTCATCATACTTGTTTTTTTTTTTTGTCCTTAAACCATGTTCAAGTTGAGGTTGGAACGCACAACTTCATAATCGCTATGCATTGTACTGTCTCATAAGAACCACATACTGACCAATTGCACTACTGGAGCTGATGCACACAAGCTGTTTAAATCATGCAGTGATTCTTTAAAACATTCAGATAATTTTAGCCAAAAAAGCTTTGGCAGACGATGCTTTAGTTCAGGTGTAATAGATTACCATAAAAGGTACAATCTGCAGGTTGATTATCCTTGACAACCAACTGTGGACAATCCTGACTTCCACCTCACTTGTCTGCTTTGTCTTAAAAACACACTCCAGGTGAGGCCCAAACTAACAACCTTAGATTTGCTATGCATTGGACTATCATATGAGTACTGGGCGCTGACTGTTTGCAAGACTGGAGCTGAGGTATACAATATATTCAAATAATGTAGTGAATCCTAAGTACATTCTTGATTCAGATAACAGTGGCATGAATGCTTTGGGAGAAGACGATGATTTAGTTCAGGTATAATATATTTGCTCGTAGGGTATAATCTGCAGGTTGGTTACCCTCAACAATCCTGACTTTCATCCCACTTGTCTTCTTAATGCTAAAAACGTGCTCCAGGTGAGGCTCGAACTCACAACCTCGGCATTGCTATGCATTGTACTGTCTTATAAGTACCGCGCGCTGACCGATTGCGCCACTGGAGCTGATGTACATATGCTTATCAAATAATTCAGTGATGCTTAAACACATTCTTGATTCAGAAAGTTTCTGCTAAAAAATCTTTGGCAGACATTGTTTTAGTTTAGGTGTAATAGATCAGCATAGAAGGTACAATCACAAGTTTGGTTACTCTCGATCACTCTAACTTTGATCCCACTTGTCTTCTTCATCCTAAATCCATGCTCCAGGTGAGGCTCGAACTCACCACCACAACATGGGTATGCAATGTACTGTTTTATATGTACAGTGCTGACCGATTGCACCACTCGAGCTGATATACAGACACTGTTGAAATAATGGTGTGATCCTTAAAAACATTCTCAATTCAGATTTTAAAAAGTTCAGGTGTACCAGATTAGCATGAAAGGTCCAACTTGCAGGTTAGTTACACTTGACAAGGAACTCTGGACAATTCTGACTTTAAGCCCACTTGTCTACTTTGTCCTTAAACCATGCTCGTAGCGAGGTTTGAACTCACAATTTATAATTGCTTTGCGTTGTACTGTCTCAAAAGTGCCACACACTGACAAATTACACCACTGGAGCTGACAAACAGAAGCTTTTTAAATAATGCAGTGATTCTTAAACACATCCTTAAGATAATTTTGGCTAAAAAAGCTTTGGCAGACATTGCTTTAGTTCAGGTGTAATAGATGACCATAAAAGGTACAATCTGCAGGTTGGTTCTCCTCGACAACAACTCTGGACAATCCTGATTTACACCTCACTTGTCTTCTTTGTCTTAAAAACACACTCCAGGTGAGGCCCAAACTAACAACCTCAGATTTTCTATGCATTAGACTATCTTATACTGTAAGTACTGGGCGCTGGCCGCTTGCGTGACTGGAGCTGAGGTATACAACTTATTCAAATAATGCAGTGAATCCTAAGTACATTCTTGATTCAGTTAACAGTGTCATGAATGCTTTGGGAGAAGATATTGATTTAGTTCAGATATATTAGATTTGTTCAGAGGGTACAATCTGCAGGTTGGTTACCCTCAACAATCAACCCTGGACAATCCTGACTTTAATCCCACTTGTCTTCTTAATACTAAAAGTGTGCTCCAGGTGAAGCTCGAACTCACAACCTTGGCATTACTATGCATTGTACTGTCTTATAAGTACCGCGCGCTGACCGATTGCGCCACTGGAGCTGATTTACATATGCTAATCAAATAATGCAGTGATTCTTAAACACATTATTGATTCAGAAAATTTTAGGTAAAAAAGCTTTGCCTTTTTTAGTTGTCTCATAAGTATCGTACACTGACCGATTGCGCAACTGAAGCTGATACACATACACTCTTCAAATAATGGCATGATTCTTAAACACATTCTTAATTCAGATAAAGGTGTGTTTGGGGTCATTATCATGCTGGAACCCTGCTCTGTGGCCCAGTTTCCAGAGGGAGGGGATCATGCTCTGCTTTAGTATGTCACAGTACATGTTAGTGTTCATGTTTCCCTCAATAAAAAGTAACTCTCCAATGCCACTCATGCAGCCCCAAATCACGACACTCCCACAACCATGTTTGACATCAGGCAAGACACACTTGTCTTTGTACTCCTCACCTGGTTGCTGCAACACACGCTTGACACCATCTGAACCAAATGGGTTTATCTTGGTCTTATCAGACCACAGGACATGGTTCCAGTAATCCTGGTCCTTAGTTTGCATGTCTGCAGCAAATTATTTGCCAGCTTTCTTGTGCATCATCTTTAGAAGAGGCTTCCTTCTAGGACGACAACCATGTAGACCAATTTGATGCAGTGTGTGGCATACCCTCTGAGCACTGAAAGGCTGACCTCCCATCCCTTCTATCTCTGCAGCAATACTGGAAGCAATCACCCGTGTGTTTTTCAAAGACAATCTTTAGATGTGACGCTCAAAATGTGCACTCAGCTTATTTGGCTGACCATGGCGAGGCCTATTCTGAGAAGAACCTGTGCTCTTAAAGCGCTGGATGGTCTTGGCCACTGTGCTGCAGCACAGTTTCAAAGTGTTGGCTATCTTCTAATAGCCTAGGCCATCTTTATCTAAAGCAGCAGTTTGTTTTTTCAGGTCTTCTGAGAGTTGTTTGACATGAGGTGCCATGTTTAACTTTCACTGGTCAGGTTCAGAGAGCGAAAGAGCTTTTATGCCAAATTTAACTCACCTGCTATCTGGTGAGACCTGAGACAGTGTAACACTAACACTAATCACATGACACGGGAAGGAAAATGACTAATTGTGCTCAGTTTACACATTTTTTATTTAGGGGTGTACTCACTTTTGTTGCAGGGCTATTAATGGCTGTATTTTTATTTATTTTGAGGGGACAATAAAATTACTCATTGTGTCAAAGAGCCAATTCTGCAATGTTGTCCCATGAAAAGAATATATATATATATATATATATATATATATATATATATATATATATATATATATATTAGGTCTGTCAAAATTAGCACGTTAATGCACGCCGATTAATTTAAAATATTGAACTTGTTAAAAAAATGTACGCATTTAACGCAGTGGCAGTTGTTTCTTATTTCCTGTTGTGGCCGACGTGTGTTCAGGGCCGGCGCGTCCACAGAGGCGACCTAGGCGGCCGACAAAGGCGGCAGAATAGTGAGCGAACCCTCCGGTCCTCACTTTAATCCGCGACACCTACCCCCTCCCTCCCGGTCCTCATGTTCATCCGTGAACCGGTCACTTTCTTTTTCACTTTCGGGTTGAGGGCGGCGTGATCACCGTTCGCCTAGAGCACCAGTTCAGCATGCTCCGGCCCTGCCTGTGTTTAATGAGCAAAGGAATATGGATAAAGGATAATATGTATCCATGTAAATGTACTCGTAAATGTAGTGAGAGTGCCAGATGATGTCGCAAGCTGTCAAAGACAGCCCTTTCTTCCAAAAGTTGATTCCATGCGCCCTCAAATGTTTCATTAAGTTTGACGTGTTTGACGTCCCCCTACACGCAACTTCTATAAAGCGACTGCTTCCCGTTATTGTGTCAGAATCCTTGTTTTTAAAATACAACTATACTTCATAAGGCTAGTTTAGGTCAATTTGATGAACGCAACCATGCGCGTTGATGACTCTGAAGGGAATCGCTTATACCGTGTGAGCTCGCTGTACTGCCCGCGTTGTCTGTGTGTGTGTGTAAGAAAGAGTGTTTGTGTATGTGCGGATATCCTAACAACAAGATTAAACGCCTAACATCGCAGACAGTCGCTCAAAGCAGTTTAGAATTTAAAGAGCCCATATTATACATTGAAAAGGGTCATATTTTAGTTTTGGGGGTCTCCAACAGCAGGCTGATCTGATTGCATGGTCAAAAAACACTTTCATTGTCTTATAATATGCATTTATTTTTACCTCATTATCCCAGCGACTCCTATATGAATCGTTCAGGGATTCATTTGTTCCAAAACCCCTCCTTCGCGCGATGCTAAACTGCGCTGATTGGTCCGATGAACCAGTCTGTTGCGATTGGTCGACAGCGCTCAGCGTGAGAGAATGCCCACCACGGCTTATCAACATTGAAGTCATAGAGTGTGCGTGAGCTAATCTGCTAACACTCGCTTTTAACGGGAGTCGCCCGTATTTCAGACACCTCACCCCGAAAACTAACCCCCCGGTCTCCCAGCATATCACTCTAATTCTTAACCAGAAGTAAAAACAGCGACATACATTCAGTATTACTGCACACAGCGGCAAAAGCGGAACCATTATAAACAGCACCGCCGCACGTGTGTAGCAGAGCTCATGGTAGCCATAGCAACGACAAACAGCAGAGGAACACGCTCAAACGCATTTTAATCCGTAAACAGAGCGGCACGCGTCGCGTTTACAACGTGCTTTTAGACGCGATATGAGAATACAAGTTAACCAGAGACACTACAAGCGGTTACAAGTTACAAAACACAGTTAAATGCATCATTTACAAGCTAGAGAAAACAATGAGGCAACCGTTTTAATCGCACTTACTCACACTTGCTGGATAGCAGGCCAGGAAATGTCCCGGTGCTCCTAATTCTCCGTTGTAAGCACTCCTCGGAGGGGGAACAGCACATGGGAGATATTTCTGCAGAAACGACTAACTCTTCAAAGTCTCATCTCTGGGTTCTCTGCACACTTTCAATATCCAGCTAAGCACAGTGCTCTTCACTGTGTTGCCAGATGTTGCTGACTGATTTCAGCCCAAACCCTGTCCAAAGGGTTTTACCTGCAGAATCAAGTTGAAAACCGCCCGATCTGGCAACTTTTCCTCACCGCTGTTGTTTGTGGGCAGGATTGGGGATTTCGAATCTGCGCGCGCATAAATGGGCGGGGCTTATGTTTCGTGTTCACGTAATGCCGAAACGGCTAAAGACTCGTTAGCATGGCGACTCGTTTGAGGAACTATGAGTCGACTCTTTTATAGATGAATCAATAGTTTTAAACACTGTGCACTTTCAGATTTAAGCCTTAGCTGGACATTTCACTTCACTTAGAGCTGTGTGACACGCTGCATACAAGCTCTTTTTCAAAAACCCATAATAGGGGCTCTTTAATGTTTAGAGATGGCGTGACCAAAGTCCATGTAAGAAGTCTAGCCTTGCGTCCTTGTCACAGCACCAGTGGCACAGAAATTAAGCACTGAAATTCAAATGCTGATTCGGTGATTCTGCTTGTGAGAGACTTTTCTCACTCTTAGGTCACATGTCAACAGACTGGCCTGTCTTAGCAACTACCAAAATGCTAAGGAGGACTAAGCAAAATTGTTTCTTCTTTATAATTAATTTTCTCAACTCGCAAAACAACTTTACAATGAATACAATTGTTTGTAGTCAATACTTTATTAT
>CAIGQQ010014245.1:0-10459 GCA_903798035.1 Danio albolineatus
ATTTTCTTTAGGAAATGTACAATTCTAGTGTTACTATTACTATCCACTTTTTTAAAACTTCGGCACGCTTCTCCTCCTGCATTTTCTGCCATAGACTGATAAGTGAGGTGTCAAATCGTCCGGCCTGTTGAGGAGAGGTGTGCTATGATTTTTATTAGAGATTGGGGGTACGCTGCCCCCATGAGGGGCAAGAAAGTAACCCCCAAAATCCCCATTGACTTAATATTGACACAAAATGGCTGACACCAATATCTAGATTACAGAGTCGTAGAAGCTTGGGGATCGGCTCATTTTACTTAGCCTGTCAAGTTCGTTTTATGTACTTACATAACAAAATTGTAGACACACCCTAGCAACCACTTTAGGCCCCCTATCAACCATATAAGAACATAAACATGCCATATTTTAGCACAGGAATGTCATAGATAGACAAGATTTAGCCTGTTTCAATGCAGACTGATAACAATGCTTTTGTTTTCACTTATTAAAACGGCGTTGCCACATCCTAGCAACCATATATAATACCCTAGCAACTAAATAAACACATATTTTGGCCATTTTTTAGCTTTTGGGCAGTACAGTGATCCATTTTATGCCATCGATTTGCCACGCAAACCCCACTCACATTTTCTTTAGGAAATGTACAATTCTAGTTACATTTACTATTATTGTTGTTTATTTTAGACATTATTATTTATTTATTTTAGACAATAACAGCCATAAAAGTCCAGTTTTTGAAGCTATTTTCCCTGAATTTCTTTCATAATTTTATTCTTATTAATTGTCTCTCAACATTCAAGCCTGAAGCTCAAAACTACACAATGACAAACAAAGATCAGGAATCAGAGCATCTGGAACCCCTAACAATTCCTGACAATTTTCCATGACAGGTGAGTATAAAATACAACAGCATTAATCATTGATGAACGGCTCTGTCTTATAAAAAGACGGACATAACAATCTCCAGCTGCACACTGATGATTTTTTAATAACCAATATAAAAAGAATGTGTGCTTGTAACTTTGCTTAACTATGTTCCTAACTGAATCAGGCCATTTAAGTTGTAAAAAAACTGAATATTTTGCTTTAGCCAATATGGAAAATGTAGGGAAAAGTTGTTGTTTTTATCTTGAACAGCAGTATTGTTCAAATGTTTGGGATCAGTCAGAAGTTTTAATCTTTTTGGTTTTGGTCTCTTACGTTTATAGACCATTTCAATGTGGTGACGGCATTGGCCCATGAACATTTCCTGCTTGTTATCAAACTATTTCATATCTGTAACAAGAGGTGATTAAATCATAACTTGGTGTTATAACAGCTATGGTAACATTATTTATCAATATGTGGATCTTTTTGGGCTCTCAGAAGCTTTGGAAATTTAAAATGTAAAACAGGAAATAGGTCAGGACCACTGTTATTGTTTACATCCCTCAAAATGGTCTATAGCAGAGATGCAATTATTTCTTCATTAAAAAAAACAGGAAAATTGTTAAAAAGTATTGTCATTTAAAATATCAGTTTTCGGCAGCACGGTGGCTCAGTGGTTAGCACTGAGTGCGTAATGCTGGAATATATGCTGGAATAGTTGGTGGTTTATTTCTCAGTGGTAACCTCTGATGAATAAGAGACTAAGTTAAGGAAAAATGAATGAATAAATGATAACAGTTTCCTATATCAGTATGTAACAAAATAGAATTAATTCCAGTGATGCAAATGATGCCCAAGACCGGTTACTCACTGTAGCTAAGCAGGGCTGAGCCTGGTCAGTACCTTGATGGGAGACCACATGGGAAAACTAGGTTGCAGATGGAAGTGGTGTTATTGAAGCCAGCAGGGGGCGCTCAACTTGTGGTCTGTGTAAGTCCTAATACCCCAGTATAGTAAAGGGGACACTATACTGTCAGTGAGTGCAGTCTTTCGGGTGAGATGTTAAACCGATGTCTTGACTAGCTGTGGTCATTAAAAATCCCATGGCACTTCTCGTAAAAAGTAGGGATGTAACCCCAGTGTCCTGGCCAAATGACCAATCATGGCCTCCCAATCATCCCCATCCACTGATTTGGCTCTGTCACTGTCTCTCCACTCCACCAATAGCTGGTGTGTGGTGAGAGCACTGGCCCTATTGTCCTGTGGCTGTCGTCGCATCATCCAAGTGGATGCTGCACACTGGTGGTGGTATGGAGAGAGAACCCCTCATGATTGTGAAGCGCTTTGGATGTATGGCCCTATACAATAAATGCGCTGTATAAATACACATTACATTACAAAAATCTGGAACATTATGCATCTTTTTACGATCACTTTTGATAAATTCTAATGCATGTTTACTCCTTATGCCCCAAACTGGAGTGATTTAAAGTGACAGGTCATCCAAAAATTAAAAAAAGACATTTCTTACATTCATTTAGTCCTGTGTGTCATTAAAAACCATTGGCTGCAACACATACTCATTGGAAATGTTTGCTTCAAACTGAATGTTTGTGAAATGTACCTAAACATACATTTGACTGCAATTTGTGGGTAAAATGAATTTTACGGGGCTGCAGGATGGCAACAACTTTTGTTCCTTTTCACACAAATGATATTTACAGTGATACATTATCAACAAATAATGGATTATTTTTGTGTCAGTCCTTGCAAAAAACTAAATAAATACCACAAAACATGTATGACTTGTAATAGGAAAAGTTTGCATCTTCTAACCTCTATCTCCATATAATCAACTTTTCTCACGTGGTCAGTTTGCGCGTAGTTCACTTTGTATTGTGTTGCTTTTGTGCTGCAAAGCACTCGGGTTCGAGTCCGGTGAAGCACGCTCCCACGAAAGAGATAAAAGCAATGTAAAATCGACTTACTTTTGGCTTATGTCTGCTTTTGAAAATACTATTGTTTAGGATTGGCTAAGTGGTCTGCTAGCTGATGTGTGACATGCTCTGCTTTCTGCTTGACGTGTACAAGAAGCCTTCACTAGTGGATTTGTCATTTGAAACATGCAATGAAACGTACCAAGAACAATAGCAAAAATATATAAAAAAGATATAGGCTGAGGTAGGGCAGGGCCGATAAACGATATTATATTGAATCGCGATAAAATTTATGTCAATAACAATAATAAGCTCTAGACTTTTTTACTCTTACTGATCTAAGAGCCAATAACACAATGTAAATGTGCAACAATGGGAATCTAAAAGTGTATTGATATTAGAGATGTACTGAGTTTTCGGGCCACCAACAATTATTCTGCAGAAAATATGTTATGCTATTCGGACCCTTTCATTTTTGTGGACTCAATCATTGTTGGGGTACTCTTTTAAATCTGGAAGAATTAACAACTGATATCGAAATATATATATCATTGTTCAATAAGGAAAATAAATATCGAGACTGCATTTTTGCCATATCGGCCAGTCTTAGGCTGAGGTACATATTTCTAATGAGCCTTGTCCACAGTTAAAAAAAACTTTGCTGTCAATTTTAAGCACTTTTACAGAACGTCCTGAACCAAAGTGTCACCGTCAAACCAATCTGACACCAGAGATGCTGGAAGGAATGCTTCATGTCTGCATTCAGATAAGCTATCTCGACTCAAAGTTCAAAGTCTGAAGGTGTATTATGATTATCTTCAGTCCTCAAACACCTCACAATCAGCCCCAGATACAGACAAAACGGAAATGATTCATTCAAATGGCTCTTTAAAGTCAGAAAGTCACATACCTAAAGATATACAGATTTCGATTTCATACAAGGACTAAAAGCAGGAGACCTTAAATTGCTCCATCATGTTGCTTAAAGTGGATTATTGTCTGTATAAAATGTGAAAACAACATGCTAATGGACACCAATGTTATTACTGTTAGACTTTGCCGCAATGTTGCAGTAATTTCCAGCAAAAACGCGCAAAAAAGAACCACATACATTCTTTACAGTTCACTACAGTAATATGGGTCATTTAAAAACTTTTACAGTAGCATACTGCATGTTAGGTATTCTACTATTATCAAAGTAAAGAAGTACTGCTACTGTAGTTGAAGACAAAAACGAGACATTTATTGAAAAAATGTAAACATCTTGTATCACAAAATGTATTCAAAATAGATTGATGAATGAAAATTATCTTTCGGCCCGTTTCCACTGAGTGGTACGGTACGGTACAGTACGGTTCGGTACGCTTTTAAGGCCGTTTCCACTGTCTAAAAGCGTACTGAAACTTTGCAAAGGGTACCAAGAGTACCAAAGGGTAACCAAAAGGCGGAGCTAGACGCGCAGCTGAACGCTATTAGTTTACAGAGATACGTCATTTGCTTGCGCAACAAGCCAGAATGAAAACAAAGGACCCGCCATGTTTAATACACAGCCGAGAGACAATACACCGAAATAATATAAACAAGCCATGGTCGACCCGAGCTCAAACATTGATGAGTCTTGAACAGCCACAAAGCCAAGATTCTCCACTGTGTCCCGTAGTTTTTTCCAAGCTCGTCTAAAGCGCGAGTGGTTTCGATTTCTCACTTGCGCTAGTATGCGCGTCTGTATTTGAAATAACAAACTTCTTGAGCTGATGATAATGACGTTATTGACGTGCTTTTGAAACCCAATCCTTTCAGAAACTGACAAACGCGAGACTGACTCGTGCAAAAACAAAGGAGAAGCCTGCAAAAACAAAGGAGCAAATTATTGTTTCAACATGAGGAAACTGCTGGACTAACCTGGACTATTATGAACTCGGAATGATGAAATTACTTTCTAACAAGAGGCTACATGTGCTGGTGAAGATTTAAGACAGATGAGAGGTTTGCATTGACTGTGGGCTATATTTATTGTTGCTTTTGAACCTTAATAAGGCCTAAATGTATGCCGTGGGTAGTTTTTCTGTAATTGATAACATATCAGAGACTGTAAGGGGCTGTATATGTTCATATTTGTTGCATTTATTTATTTATTTGATATAAATCATGGACAGTAGGCTATTCGCATCATTGATCTAGTTATAATCAGATCATGTTCATAGAAAGGTCAGTAATGAACATTTATACACCAGTATATATGTGTATAATAAAGCATCTGTTTTGTGAGAAGTGCTTCTCATATGATTTGTGAACGACTCGTACAGCTTTACTGTAAACATTTCCTCGAGCGAAAATGATGTCGACTGAAACTTTCAGTCGTACACCACGCCCACCAAAAGAGTACCCTTTAGCAGTGGAAACGCAATCCTGATAAAGGCGACCCGTACCGATCTGTACCGTACTGTACCACTCAGTGGAAACGAGCCATATGTAAACCATTTAAAATGGATATAAAAACAATCAATAATAAAAATATTGTTGTACATGATCTCATCACGTTTGCAATGTATTCAATTCAATTGTAAATATTAAGGGCTTTTATATTGCTAGTGTAAAATGTAATTAAATTACTGTAAAATACTGCACATTTGTCATACTGTAAAAATTTAAATGTGATAAAGGGTATTTTACCATAATAAGAAGTTGCGGTAAGGCTATTAGCCTGAACAATTAAATTACGGGAGGGCTCTGCTACTCATTTACAGGTAAGTTACTTCAAAGGGGCAGTAACTTTCCCTTTAAATCTACACTGTTAGACATTTTATTGTATTTTTGCAGTAACTTACTGACAACAATGTTGTGCGTTACCGCAAAAATACAATAAAATGTGTAACAGTGTACATTTAAAGGGATAGTTCACCCAAAAATGTAAATTCCTCACTATTTAATCACCCTCAAGTGGTTATAAACCGAATGAGTTTCTTTATTCCAGGGATCACCAATCTCGGTCCTGGAGGTCCGGTGTCCTGCAGGGTTTAGCTCCAACTTGTCTCAAAACACCTGCCTGGATGTTTCAAGTATACCTAGTGAGAGCTTGATTAGCTTGTTCAGGTGTGTTTGATTAGGGTTGGAGCTAAAATCTGCAGGACACCGGACCTCCAGGAACAAGTTTGGTGATCCCTGCTTTATTCTGTTGAACACAGAGGAAGATACTTTGAATAAGACTGTACAACTTCAATAAAAGGGAAACACTAGTTCTACGTAAGTCAATGGTTATAAATTCTTTTGTGTTCAACAGAATAACTCAAACAGGTTTGCAACAAGTAGAGGGTGAGTAAATGATAAGTTTCATTTTTGGGTGAACTATCCCTTTAAGTAAAATCTACAGTACATTTTTCTGTTTAGAAACACCATTCTCACGAGGGTGAAACTATAAGGCTGGAGGAAAAGAGACTCTATTGATCACAGTCAGCAGAAAGAACAGCATGAGCAGCAAATCAAGTCAAGCCCACAAACACTCTCTAAAACCCTAGCAGGACATTAATAGATATACTGGGCCACCATGGGGCTCTTTGGGTGGTAAAAATACTGTACGTTTGCAAATCTTTCAGCAAAATTCCCACAAAAAACTGCTAATCTTTCCCTGCAAAGTTCATTTATTTCAATCGTGCAATTGTTTAAAACTCTGAAATGTTAATATACTGTAAATTATATATCATACTGCTTATTCATTGTTGTGTATTGCATTTTGGGAACTTGATCTCAGCTCTGTGTACTTTTATAATTTTTAAAAAAATAATATAATGTATAAGAAATTGGATGATACGGTAGCTCAGTGGTTAGCACTGTCGCCTCACAGCAAGAAGGTCGCTGGTTCGAGCCTCGGCTGGGTCAGTTGGCATTTCAGTGTGGAGTTTGCATGTGTTGGCGTGGGTTTCCTCTGGGTGCTCCGCTTTCACCCACAGTCCAAAGACAGACAATTGTACGCTGGAATACATGCAAGTATCTAATCGCTGTGACGCATCTTTAAATATTCGTTTCAAACCAGTGAGATATATGTGTCCTGATAGTGTTTATAGCAGCGTGGGACACACATATGACCGTCGACAGCTCAAAAAATGTGTTTTGGTGTTTCGAGACCCTTTAAAACATCTATTATAATTAGAAGCTGACTCCTTCATGGGTTTCCCCTATTGTGGTTATTTTTAGAAAGCAACTACCGTGATAAATGAGGGAATACTGTATACATTCATTTCAATAAACTGCATTAATGTCAGGATTCTGCCACTTCAGACTTGTTAATTCTTGTTTTGGTGGCAGAGTCCGGACACTAGCTCTGTCTAGTCCTGTGTGTTGTCATTGTGTCTCTGTATGAGTGCCGATTGTGGGCGCGCTTGGACCATGCATGCTCCCATTTGATATGCGCGCAGGAGGTCTGGGCATATTCGCGATTGTGTGCTCTCGTCCTGGTGTTTGTTCGTATGTCTGCAGCGTGTTGTTTCATTCCCAGCGTCTAAGTCTAGTTGGTTTCGGGTGGCGCTGGGATGAAATGTGCATGCTGCGTGTGTGAGCGCACGGTAAGATGTTTTCGTTTTATCGTGTGCTTGTGTCTTGCGTTCAGTCCTCTGTTGTTGTGTTTAGCACGTGGTGTATGTTTACATATGCCATATGCTTTTATGTCGTCATGCGAGCATGCAGTTAATGAGTTCTCTCATTGCCTGCGTGTTCTAGTCTTTATGTGAGCACATTGTGTTGTTATGTGCTCTCCCGTCTATTGTCTAGCCCCACCCTCCTTGTTAACCCATTATTAGTCTATCATGTTGACCTGTTTGTTTGTTAATTATTTCCGCTTATATTCTCCGGTCATGTCGTGTCCAGCCGTGTCCAGCCCTGCTTTTTCCCTGCCAGTCCAATCAAGTTTGTTTTTGCCTTTTTATTAATGTCTTCCCCCTCAAGGTTGTTTATTTTGGCTTTTTATTTTATTTTATTATAAATAAGAACCCTCCTTTACTGCAATTGAGTCCTCGTCCTTTTCCCCATCCACCAAACCTTAACAATTAAATAATAAAAAGATACAAAATAACGGAAGTGTAAACTTATGTAAATTATGGCACTTTCTATTTACTCAATTAATAAAGAATTTTCTATATATTTTTATAATGAAGTCATAGTAATTCAGTTATAAAAATAAATATTAGGGGTGTCAAAATTAATTGTTTCTTCAGTGCACCGTGATGCAGATGCGGACAATTCGATATCATTTCAGTAATAGATCATAACCGGTTATTACGTATTGACGTCATTTATCTCCTATGCGCGATGTCGCGGTAGAATACTATGGCAAAGGAGGCGAGGGCGAGTTAATAAAATGCTCCTACTACTTAAAAAGCATATAATTGTGCACAGTCAGTTGTGCTGGACAGTATTATACTGACACTGAAGAAGGCAGAGCACGAGTCGCTATTTCACTACTAGGGAGAAATGCTGTAAAACGCCATCTCTGCCTCTCTCTCTCTCTTTCTCTCTCTCTCTCTCTCTCTTTCACACACACACACTTTGGACATTTGACCCGCTGGCGTGTTCGTAAGGTAACTTTTCCTCTCCTCACGGCTGTTAAGCGATACTTGTGGATCCAGACACGAGCGTGCCTGTGGTGCGAGTTTTCTACACCGCGTCTATTACAGACTACCTGTGATAACCATGTATTATGCGCATAGACTGCAACCGCGGCTGTTCTTCCCGTGTCACTCATCAGTGAACAGCGCTTTCATTTTTAAAGCCAATCGCAGCCCTTTCTGTTGAGCGGGTGAAGACAATTACCAATAATAGGAGTGGAAGAACTCGATTGACAGCACTCAAAAAGCAAGCGGGATAATATTTACATTCGCTTATTTGCTATAAATGCTCATGTTGTCTTCTTGTTTTGGAGTTTTGTCTAAAACATTCAGAAAGAGTGTTTTCTTTGAGCAGGTAAAATTAAAGCTACAGGTCGTATATCTGACTGCTCACATTAAAAGACAAAATTGAATTACAATTCATATATAAATAGTAATATATATTTATAGAGTTTAATACATTTTTTCTTGTGTTGTGAAGAAAAAAAAATCTATTTATGTGTGAAAAGCATCGTCAATGCACCGAGAAATCGAATTGAACCGTGACAAAAAGTTTTAAATAATCCAATAAATGAAAGAAAATGCTGTAACACACATGCTCACTTTAAACAATTACATTTTGTAAAGTTGTAAATAAAACAAGATTATTAGAGTGAAAATGCACAATTTTAAAACAACCAGTTCAGTTATACATGTCATGTTAATTCTGGCATCCATTTTTTTATGAACTGTTCTTCAGTGTATGCAGTTGTGTAATGTTGACCTGAGCTGTAATAACCTGTGAGACTCTGCAGTGCTTGATCTCCGCACTGCAGCACTCAGGAGACCCACAGATCAATAACACCAAGGACACGTGTAGAAAACCCTTCACTACTGAAACACACGACGAGCGCCTGCCAGATCACAGAGACTGAACTCGCTGCATGCAAACCTAGCATGCTGAGAAATTATGCAATATTCAATGCTTTGATGGTTTGATTATGCTTGTGATATTTATTAGTATGCTTACTGTATGCTTATTAGTATGCTTACTGAGTATTACTGAGTATGCTTTGGGCTAATCTTGACTGGTTTAGGGCTATGATGGATAGATAAATAAGACCGAGAAGTGCCGACAAGTCCTTGTATTAATGGACTTTATTTATTTTTAATGGATTAATGGATTTAATTTAATAACTTCTGACATTTAAAAAATGAAGCAAGCAACTGAAATTGTCTGACATCATCTGCTGTGACTCTCAAATAATATTTTGGTTCATTTTTATCTATACCTGGTGGTTACAAACAAACATTCTTCCAGTACCATGAATGGAACGTTCATTGAAAGTTTCATTAAAAAATCTCAAAATGTTACACAAAACATGTACATATGAAATGAATTTGAATCGGTTAACATATGGTCCTCCTTTCACATTTGTTTGTGTATTTTCTTTACTGAAAGTGCATTGAATAACTTTTGTTAATGACTAAAACAGGAAAAATATGTGTAATATATCTGTATGCAATTTGATAATTAAGTACCCTCTTCTCTTTTTTATTATTATTTTTATTTTTATCTAATGTCTTCATTTCTTATTCAATCCTTCTGGTTAAGGAACGTGAAGTGATTTTGTTGTATAATGAAAGTGTGCATGCTGGTTCTTATCAATACAGCAAAAAAATAAATAAATCAATAAACATCTACATATAATTTTGTTGGGATTTTTTTATTTTGTACTGTCCTCTGCTGTCTATTTATAAAATCATCAAGATTTTTACATTGCCACTGCTCTGACTGGCTAACAATTTTGCATATAAACAAAGCTAAACAGGCAGTGGAGTAAAAGCAGGTGTCAATCTTCTGTGGAGGCGGAGCTTATCCACATTACTACATTATAGAATAGCACATTCCAGGACTTGCAGTTTTGACAGACGTCCTTCAACAAAGGATGATTTTAGAGGAACCACAAAGTGTTTTGTTCTGAAACTTACAGGATGTTTTTATAGTACTTTGAGCTCTTTTTATGTCAATATATATATCTTCATATAACTTTTTGGAATGTTTCTGCTTAAAAGGGT
>CAIGQQ010014251.1:0-17728 GCA_903798035.1 Danio albolineatus
CTCATTCACACTCATACACTATGGACAATTTAGCTTACCCAATTCACCTGTACCGCATGTCTTTGGACTGTGGGGGAAACCGGAGCACCCGGAGGAAACCCACGCAACCACGGGGAGAACATGCAAACTCCACACAGAAATGCCAACTGATCCAGCCGAGGCTCGAACCAGCGAATATGTAAAAAGTTGAACTAATATAATCTGGTTTACTGTCAGCAATGATCACCGCAGTGTCAAATGTATGTACCGTGTATCTGTGAGGAAGAATGGTGATGTTTATCTATTATCTGGGATACTGTGGGCAAAAACACCCCACAGCACTGCCTAAAACCAAGCGGCAACCTCCCGCTCTCCCTCGGGAAGCCAATACGGAAGTAACTAAAACTTGCAATTCATCGAAAATTCCGCTAGTCCTGGCTGTCCTGGCTCCAAAATAGAGCAAATCTCCAATGAGCCCACTGGTGAAATGGCCAATTTTACAGCAGAAAAAAAGGTGTTTACAGCCTGGTACAAAGAACGATTTTGGTTCATATAGCTGATATTACCCTTCATGACAACTGTGAGGGGGGTGAATTTTTTTATAACTCATCCGTTTCCTTTATATTAAGCTAAATTAAGTTTGCATAATTAAGGGCGTGGCCACTTGAGTGACAGCTAGTCGCGCTGATCGCCGTCACGTCACCTTAGCTGATTCCGGCTGATTCGTCGTATTTTTGTGTTGTTTTATATGGCTTTACACAGTCAGTCGCCTTTTGGAATTATTTCCTGCAATTATCAGATAATATGGCATGCTGTGTGCACTTAATTGTGCTCACAAACCATTCACGTGGCCTCCGTTTCCCAGGTGAGTGAAATTATATACTTATACCATATCTATAAATGTAATTGCTTTATTTAGGATACTTTATGATTTATAATGTTCTTCAGAACTCTAATGCACTCCAGAATCTGACAGATTGATCAGCTGTAGTCTATAAAATCATCATCTGAAGCGTTGGCATACAGTGTTCTGCCTGGATTTCCTAAATAGCCCTGCATTTACTAACACAGACTATATCTGAAGTATTTGGATGTAATCCGCACTTTCTTCCTGTTGAAAAACGTCTTAAGAACGATGTTAAGTGGCTTGATGAACCAAGCACGTGTGGTCAGAACACAAACGAGTCTCAGGTAATGAAATATGATGTGTTTCTCCCATAAGAAAGCTCTTAGCTTAATGGCAGCATGCGTCCCGTAGCTCCGCTCACGCTCCGCCCACGCTCCGCCTCTTTGCCCTTGTTTAGTATGCCTCGGTTGGTGCGATGACGCGCGAACAAAATGGCGACGGTTGGCCACGCCTACTAGTGGCTTCTTTTGGGTTCATCAGAAACCTATGGGTGACGTCACGGATACTACGTCCATATTTTTTACAGTCTATGCCTAAAACAGGAGGTTTTAAAAGTGAATGCATGATTCACATATAAGGCATTTCATAAACTTCATGAAAAATAAAGATTTGCATAAAATTTCTAAAATGTTATATATTAAAATGAGACAGATCTAAAATGTGGTCAACGCAACCATCATAAAAGTCAATGAACATATGATATAAATGAAATTATGACTTTTAACCAAGCGTAGAATAAAACATTAATTCAGAGAGTGCTTCTCTGCTTTAATCCAAGCACTGTGTGAAGCATTTATGAATAATTCAGTATCCCATGACAAGTAAAGCTAGAAACATTCTCATTTCAGCTCAGTAACCAAGGAGACTGGCAGCTCTACCCCTCTCTGAAACCACACAACAAACCTTGTTGTCTGGCAAGAAAAATAATTCAGTTTCAATCATTTCCTCACTCCATACCAGCTGGAGCACACACAAAAAAATTAGAGACCACTGAACTGGCGGCATCAAATTCACTAACAAATGATGATATGAGCTATGATGTAATTAGCATGATTAGTCTCACAATTTCAAAACAATATGTAAAACCAAACCAATGAGCTGAACTAACTTGGATGAATTGATCTAGAAAGATATTTTATGTGTATGTTATCACAATACTAACCCACATTTTTAAACTCAAAATTGCTCAAACCTAGTGCTTCCTGTAAAAAACACTCACTAAGGCAGGGTTCTGCTAGTGAATAGTAAGTAGAATGTGTAATTAAGATATGCGAAAAAATAAATATGTACAAGCATCATGCATAATGACATTTTTGAGGGGGGTAAATGATTAAAAAATGTTGTTTTAGAATAGCACACAGTTACATCAGATCTACAGTGTAGTCAGGCAACACAAAAAGAAGTGAATGAGTGTGCTGAAATCCATTACTGTAACAAATCTACATAACTAACTGCAAAGCCACAGCTGAATTCATAATAAAGTCACACACAGTAATGAAGTTCCATTCAAATACCCATAACTCTAATGTAGTTACAAGAGCAATGCCATTTCACCATTTGTATATGGAACTGCAACATATAAGATTAATCAAACAATATATAGTTCTTGTACTGACACCTTCGTTCCTGTAAGAATAAACAGTGTTTATTCTGTAAGCGGCTATATAAATAAAAAACGTTTGACCTGACAACAGTTTTAGAGATATACACAGATTATATGCAAATGTCTGATGACTGTGCAGAAAAAAAACCCTATAGCATATGATTATGCTGTTTTGTTGTTCTCAACCACTGGCTCAAGGACGAGAGAAAAAAAACACACACTCTGGCTTAGACAGACTTGTAGAACTGATTTGATAGTTCCTCTGCAGCTCTCAAGGACACAGGAAGTAATGAGAATAGAGCTGTGGACTGCAGCAGTTTTGAATACTGCAGCCAAAGTGCTTTAAACGTAATGATGACTTACAGTTTCAGCCAGGAAAGCAATGTCACAGTTCACAGGTTAAAAGGAATAGATTTAACACTTTCAGCGCATCAACAAATACACACACAAATACAGAAACAAATACACACACACACAAATATACTATTTACAAAAATAAAGCAATAACATATGTTACTTACACATTTCCTTTCTGTGAGAACTGTGATTATCACTCATTGGGTTCTATTTTAACAATCTAAGCACATGGTCAAAAGTGCAAAGTGCATGTGCATTTAGGGTTTATCCAAATTCCTGTTTCATGCTATTTATGCTATTATATTGCTATTATAAAACAGATCAGGTGCACCATAGATATCACTAGTGATAACCTTTACTTAGTGATAACATCATTAATCTCTCAATGATGATGTTCTCTCCATTGATGCTATTAACTCTTGCTGACCTCCATTTTTTTTTTTGTCATTCCTTCTGCCTTCTTACAAATCACAATTTTCTCACTTATGTTCTGCATAACAATTCCTTTGAAGATGGTACATCAGATGAGCCATTCCCTGAGTCAAGGTTACCAATTCTGGGCTGGCAGAGGTTTTGGAGAAATAAAAAACTGTGGCCTATTCTTCACTGGACCTACTGCCAACGTATAGTTAGATAAGACTAATAACTGCAGCTTTGTTTCCTCATTTGCTTGAGGAGGAGTAGAGTTGGTCCCCTGACTGAGCCTAGATTTCCCTTTTTGTTTTCTCCATTTCAGCCAATTCATTTCAGCCAGTTTAAATTCCTCAGCACCTTACTCTGAGTAAAATTGACTGAGTTTAGATAGTATTTGGTCCCTCTCTATATTAAGCAGTTACTCAAGTTAATGAGACAATGAAATAATTAATTAGGGGATGATTGAGAAACACAGAAGAGAAACACAAAACTACAACAGTAAAAGCCTTAGATGAAATTAGCTGAAGTATACTACATTGAATCTCTCAAAATCTCAGCAGAGGATCATTAAGCAACTCTACAAACAGCAGCTTTATTTATTACCAACCTGTTTGGGATTATTTAAAGACGAACCAAAGTCTTTTTGAACTGAGTACGCTGAGTACTGAGGATTTTGCTGTGAAAACAACAACAATGGTCCCAACGTATTTCCCTGTTTTACATTTTTTTTTCTATAGCTTCTAAAAATCCAAAAAGAGTCACATGTTGCTAAATAATGTTATAATGCTGTTCTAGCATCCAGTTATGATTGAATTGCCTCTTGTTACTGTCATGAAATACTTTGATAACAAGCGGGAACTTTTCATCGGCCAATGACATGACCACATTGAAATGGTCTATTGAATTGAACCGAATCATAATTGATCTGGCTTAAACAAAACAATCCACTTATGTGGACCTGCCTGATGTATTGAACTTGCATTACACTGTGAAACTTCTCATTTACAGTATTGCTTATTTCTTTAAAGCTGATTTGACACAAGAATGTAATGAATTGAATAGTCCTAGGATGTTAAACAGGACCTCTCTTTACACTTCTGGTAAGTATAAAATTTTGACTCTTAAGATGATTTTGTTGTTGGCAGGTCATCCCCTAAAATGAAGGTTAATTTATAGAATGGTAATTTTACAGTGAGCCAATCCAGACCTACACTTAAAAAAAAAAGACTTTTGCTGCTTGTTCAAACTACTTGCTCTAAAAGAGTTCACAATTCTTAAGCTTTTTTGGGACAACTTCATTGTTTTATGTTCAATCCACTTAGATTTGTAAAAACTATTGATTTAACTTTTGCATAAAGGAACTTTATGGAACCCTGCATTTTTTTACAGTCTAAGTTATAAACCTAAGTTTACATTGAATTAATTTCACATTCAAGTCAGTGTTGCTGCAGTCATTTGTCCTTCGGCCTGACCTCCTCCACCTTTGTACTGTGAAGGTGTTAACCGAGCAAGCACAGTTTTGTAAATGAAAAGAAACCATTGTGAAAATACTCTAACTAACTTTAAAAAAAAAAATACATGTGTGCGTTAACTTCAAACATCTCCCTACATATCAGTCTATGCATATGCTACTTAACCAATCAACTGGCAATATTAGTTTCCAGCAGTAGAACAGATTTCTAATAGAATCTACTGTATTAATGACACAACATCTTGGGAACCTACAGGTATGCATGGGATGTCTTGGTTATGCATTTAAACGAAGTTTCTTGATCAGAAAATGAGAGTATAGCTCTGCCATCTCTTTTGGATTTGGAATTTTCAGTGCTGCTCATAACCAGTGTGAGGAATTATTTTCATGCGTCATGTGTACAGGTTTGCTGGTTACCAACATAAAATGTATTCATTTAGCAGATGCTTTAATCCAAAGCGACTTACAAATGAGGATTAAAAAAATCACAAGAGAACAGCAATATGTAAATGCCATGTCAAGTTAGTTTAGTGTTATCATTATTCAGTCATTGTAACTGAGTGTAGCAAAGTGTCTGGTGTACATGGAGAGAAAACAGTGTGTCTCCTTTGTGGTACAGGGTGCTGATGGATCAACTATACCAGCTCAGATTTGCTTGAAAACCAGCACTAAAACATCATAAAACCAGCATAAACCATCTTGGATCAAGATAAAACAATCGGCCCGTTTCCACTGAGTGATACAGTACGGTATGTGTCAGTTCGTGTCACCTTTATCAGGCTTGCATTTCCTCAGCCAAAAGAGTACCAATGGTACCCTTCTGGTGGGCATGGCATACTATGCTATTCTCACTCGAGGAAATGTCAAAGTGAAGCTGTACAGGTTGTTCACATATCATATGAGAAACACTTCTCACTAAACAGATGCTTTATATACATAAATGTTACCAATTACAGAAAAACTACACACAGGACACATTTAGTTCTTATTTGGGTTCAAAAACAACATGCAACAATAAGCACACAGTAACCTCTCGTCTGTATCTTTAATCTCCACCAATAACCTCTTGTTAAAAAGTAATTCCATCATTCCCAGTTCATAATAGTCCAAAAGGTGATGATAATAGTTAAACATGGCAGTTTGTTCAAGGTTTAAGTTGCTGAAAGAATCATTTGCTCCTTTGTTTTTTCAGGTTTCTCCTCTATTATTTCGCACTTCGTTCTCGCGTTTGTCAGTTTTTGAAAGGATCAGATGTCAGAAGCACGTCGATAATCAAGCGCATGTTATTACAATGAGTTCAAAAAGTTCGTTATTTCAAATATTGACACGCAGCGAACGCAAGCAAGAGTGCGAAACCGCTTGCGCTTTAGACTGACTTGTAAACAACTACAGGGCACAGGGCAGATTCAGCTCTTCCTCTTGGCTTTGTGTCTGTTCATCAATACAACGACAAAGTTTGTTTGAGCTCAGGTTGACCATGGATCATTATTATTTGTATATTTTATTACGGTATAATGTCTCAGCTGTGTATCTAAAATAGTGGTTTCTTTCGTTTTTATTCTCCTGGCTTGTTGGGAGCGAGTGACGTATCTCAGTAAACCAACAGCATTCAGCTGCGCATCTTGCTCCAACTTTTGGTACCCTTTTGTTGTGCAAGGTACTCTTTGCTAAGGATACTCAAAAAGTAGCATGGTACGGTTCGCTTTTAGGTACCATTTGACAGTGGAAACGGCCAAAAAAGTGTACCAAACTGTACCCTACCATACCACTCAAGATTGTTCAACATGGATACTTTCTCAGTACTGCTAGAGATCCTCAGTAGATCTGGGTATGGATGTGAAATTTGGCTTAAAAATCAATTTCAGCTAGAAAGTTCAGCTTTTTGTAAAGTAAAAGTATCAAAACCTCACAACAATCTTCCAAGAATTCTGTGGGTGCAGATTCTGTGCAGACTACTCAGCCACAAGATTAAATCGACAAGCATGATGCAAGAGCTTTAATTCATCTAGTGCTTTGTATCCATGTCTGGCTCACTCTATAGTCCTATAATACTTCATAAACTGTAGGAAGAGGCAAAGCAGATCCAATAATAGCAGTTTATCAATCCAATCTTCCTAACGTACACCAATTGCTTTTGGAATATTGCACTCAGTCTACATGCAACAGAGATTACATGTTTCTAATTTCTCATGAATTTTATCTGATTTTATCCTTACCTTTAGAAGCATAAGTCTATCTCAATAATTCAGAAGGCATAAAAGATAGACTGGAAAAAACAGACAAACCACAAAACAAATCAACTATAGACTGTCTGAAATTACCCTTATTTTTAACAGCTGTCATTCAAGTTCTCACTAGCTGCATTTGACTTCTCAAAATACCTAAAGCATACGTACTTATCTACTTTATATTGACATCACAATTTTGATCCCACTCACTTTCATATAAAGGTCACGTCAGGATTACAGCTGCCATGGAAACAGCCTTTTTAAAACCTTACAACACAAAGAACAGAAATCCATGTAGTCTGCTAAGCACAACCACTGGTTCTGATTTTCACAGCTTGGGCCACAGAGGCAAAACAGTTTACTGTATGTTTTAGATATAAATAGCAAGCTGAACGATCAAACTGAACTAATAAATTGAAAGGTACTGTGATGAGCACCCATGGCTAGCTGAGATCTTAAAGAGTGACTTTTAACATAGTTAATCATCAAATCATCATCCAAATGAACTTGATTTACCAGTCTGAAAACTCCTACAGGACTGTAAATGGAACTAACATCGTTCTGTATGTAAGGTAAAAAAAATTAACTTCACAAAAATAAAGTTATAAATTAATGTGTAAAATAATTATTGTTTTTAGATGTTAGTATCTGTGTTTTAGTTTTTATGACATCTATAAGCTAGTGTGCTACAAACAGTGTCAAAATTCACATTTAAAAGACATAAACTCATATTTCAATTTCTTATCAAATCTTGACCAATCAAATGCTCTCTAGTATCTGACATGCCCTGCCCACTTCAAGATTCTTCTTATTTGCTTTTCATTTTATGCGCTTGATCTCAACCACTCTCACTAGCAGAGCTGGGATAAAAACGAAAAGCTATTGGCTATTTTAAAAATGGCCTAAAAACATATGTCCCGCCCTGTCTTCATGTTTCAGTTGAGATTAGGTCAAACATCGAATAAAAATGCACATTTCAAAGTTATTCTCAGAATGTAAATACCATGATTGATTGTTTTAAAAGCACCAAAATATCACAACTAACCAAACAACGGCGTAACTCAAGGCTGAACTACCATACTGTAGTTCAATGTATGCATTGGTAAATGAATGATAAAAAGTGTTTCCTGAAACCATACAGTAGTTGCTCAGTTGCAGATCCATCATTTAAACAATGTTAGTAAAAACATAAAACATTTGTAATAAAAATCTAAACAAGGCAGAGTAAACCTCTTTAGAGAAAATATGTATCACACACACACAAATATATAAATTAAAATTTTTTACATGCACACACAGATGCATTTTTTCTAAACCAATATGATTTTTGGTAAAACAAAAACATGCATTTGTTTTCCTTGTATACTTAATTGAAACACTCAGGTAAACATCCACATGCTTTTACAAACATTAAATAGAATATTCCATATTCTATTCTAAAAACACTTACGACAGCTAACACATAGGCTACACTCATATACACGTATGCATGAAACCTGTTCAAATAATGATGTAAAAACTCATTTCAATCATTTGTTGCATATTACACTTAGATTCAGAAATTATTATTACTATTATTATTAAATAGGCTATTGTTTTATGATTATTAATATTTGAACTCAAAGCACTGCGGAAATGTTGTATATACAGTACAGATACATTTTTTAATAATATAAATGAAAAGTACATGCTTTGTTTTTTACAAACTTTGGAGAAGCAACAGACATTTCAACTTGCAAATCATATCAAGTCATGTATAGGTTTCATCACGTGCCACATCTGCTTTCAAAAAAGCTGAGTGATTTTATAGTGCACTACAAAGAGAGCACAGTTGCCAATCTGAAGATGATTAAGTCCTTTTTAAAAATCAATCAAAGTGGAATTTTAGAAAGGAATAGGGCATAAGGGGGCATAAATTGGGAATAGAATACATCCAGATTCTAACTACAGCTGTAAACCATAGTTGCAAACACTGTTTGCAAATGTTTGTAACAACGATGGATTTGAGTAACATCTGTTTAGCTGTGACTTTACTGAACGAGCACTGCATGTGCTACGTCCGACAGGTCGTACTGTTATGTCTTTTCCCTTTTTCACTCTTTTATAACCTGTTAACACATTTTATTCTGTCTTTATCTGTTTTTAATCAATTTAATTATTTGTTTTTATGTAATTATACTTGTCACTTTTAATCATGTTTATGTAAAGCATTTTAAATTGCCACTGTGTATGAAATGTCCTATATAAATAAACTTTCCTTGCCTAAACACCAATTCACAAAACTTGTTTGTAAAGACGTAACTTGCATCCTTAGTTGGCGATAGATAGTTTTGGGAAATGCACCCAAGGATGGATATACTAGTTACCTTACTCCTTATTGATCTATACTGTAGATCATTTAAAAACAAGAGACAGATTTGTAGCAAAATATGCCATATAAAGTACCTCAAGGAGCTAATCCTGAACTATTCAGATTACTCAACAAATTCCATGCACAATTTCCATCACTCCAAAACGTGTATCCAAAAATATAAACTCTTACCAGGGAGTCTATGCTTTCGCTTTGACCTGACTCAAAGTTTGGAAGAATGTCATCTTGCTCAGGATCTTCCACTCTATGTGCCTTACGCATTGCTGCGTTGCCCATGGTGGAGGTTAAAAGCCGAACAACGCAATCAAATAAGACTTTTCCTTTGGGTTCTCATTTCTGGGCCACACAGAATCACACCACACTATCCTACAAGTTAACTGTCACTTAAACTGACAACTAGTCCCACCCATAACCAGTGTAGTTCTACTACTGCTAACTACTGGGTGCTAATGCTTCTCCTTCATTGCTAATTTGAGCTGGTTATTTTTACACCCACCACCCCAGCTATGCATGTCAGTGGTATGTTTGCGATGTGGGAACAGGGAGGATGGCATTGCCAAAACAGGGAGTCAAGGTGGGTGATTGCAGGGGCTCCTTCTCAGTTCCCTGTCCTCCAATGGCGAGCGAGGATTATGTTAACAGAAGAAGTTCTGTCCAATGAGCATTAAACAAACAAGCGTAATTGAGTATTCATGATGTCAGAGGTGGTTGTGTGAGAGGGTGGGGTGGTGGAAAACACTCAAGGTTACTTGTTGACATTACTCTAAGTTACTCAATGCTATTTACTTGTTTACAGAACTTTTGTTACACACTCTAAAAAAAAAAAAGGTGCTAAATAGCACCAAAACTGGTTCTTTGGTCGTAACGAGGGGGGAACCTTTTTTGGTGCTATACAGCACCTTAAAAAATAGGTGCTATATAGTACTTTTGTCAAATGGTGCTATAAAGCACCTATATTTTAAGGTGCTCATAATGTTACTTTACCCTTTCCGCAAATAAAACTGGCATAATAGTTATGAGAATTAGCTACAGTATAAGAACAAGTGCTTACCAGTAGTAATGGTGCTATATAGCACTTTAAACCCCCCAAAGAACCACTGAAAAACCTTTATGGTGCTTTAAAGGTTCTTTACACAGTAAAAGTGCTAAATAGCACCTCAAATACCGTAAAGAACTACTGAAGAACCTTTTTTTAAAGAGTGTATGTATATATATATGCGTGTCTGTGAAATTGTAAAATTTGGCCCTGGACAACATTTTGTTTTTTGCATCTGGCCCTCAGCCCAAAAACTTTGGACACCCCTGGCTTAGTTCATTTATATGGAATAAGCGTAAACCAAGACTAAAATTTTCTAAATTGCAGCTTTCTAGTTCTCTGTGGGGCTTAGATTTGCCAAACGTTAGAAAATACCAATTGGCCTGTCAGATCAGGTTTATAGGGGAATGGCTTAAAGAGGACCCTAAATCAATTTGGCTAGATTTAGAAGCTTCACAGTCATCTTGTCCTCTACAAAATCTTCTATTTGTTGGAAGCTTTAAAGAAGTCAAGACATTATGTGATAACAGAATTGTATGTAATACTTGGAAAGCCTGGTCTATTATACGTAAGATAGAGGGCAGAGCTGATTTGTCATCTTCTTTAGCCCCCATTTACAATAACCCAGAGTTTTTGCCTAGCATCTCAGACTCTGGGTTTAAAACTTGGAAAACCTATGGATTATGCAGACTTTGTGACCTGTTTGTTGAAGGCTCGTTAATGTCTTTCGAAGACTTGGTCATAAAATATAAACTACCTAGATATAATTTCTTTAGATTTCTGCAAATTCGGGATTATATTTTTAAAAGTACTACACTTACTACTAATCCTTCCATGTCAGCCATGGAGAAGACTTTGTTGAATCCCCCTACCTGCAAGCAGATCACATACTTTTATAATGCTCTTTGTACATATGTAGCGGTGAATACCAAGGAACTTAAAAGAATATGGGAGAGGGAGCTTCAGCTGACCATTGCAGATGAGGAATGGGATCTAATCTGGACTCAGGCTAAAAAGATTTCTGTCTGTAACAGGGCCAAATCTATTCAACTTAGAATTGTTCATAGATTACATATTACACCACTTCTAAGAAGCAAGTTTAATCTAAGCAATTCACCATTATGTGTTAAATGTAAGGTGGAAGTGGGAGACTACACCCATTTGTTATGGAATTGTCCTGCTATTAAAGCTTATTGGTCAAAGGTTGTTACTTTTATGAGCCGTATGTTTGGACTTTATCTACAGTTGGACCCATTGTCTTTAATTTTAGGTCTCCCGGTTGGACAATTGCCTGACAAATTTACCAATCGTTTATTTGACATTTTAGCCTTTGCGGCCAGAAAAAATATACTGATAAACTGGGTCAGTGACAAACCCCCATCCTAATAAATACAATATTATTAGGGAAATGATTCCTTTAGAATTCCTTACCTGTGTCATTCATATGTCCACTGAAGCTTTTTATCAAGTCTGGATGCCTTACTTGGGCTTTATTGATGTCTCTTTAAGCTGCATTTGAGTTATGGTATGTCATAATTGAATTTTTCTATTTTATTTTACTATCATTTTATCTTTATATGTTTATATTTATTTATTTTATTTATTTTATTTATTTATTTATATTTATTATTTACTTATATATATATATTCATTTTGTTTATTTACTTATTATAATTTTTATGCTATTATTTATTATAATTTTATTTTGTGTCTATGTACTCTGTTTATTAATCTATTTTGCTTTTCTGTAGCTTTGCATTGTTAAAATGGGCATTGTCTGTTGGTTTGTTTCTATGTGTTTTGTGATTAATAGTTAAAATGTTAATAAAAAGATGTTCAAAAAAAAAATACAAAGGAGACTGAGTAGGTTTCATAAAGCGTGAAATCATCAAACAACCGGACACTCTCTCAGATCTGGACAAACATGGGAGTAGATAGTACCGCTATCAACCATGTTTTTGGTGATCATTCATTCAGAGAGCAGAATATAGAGGCACTTCTGGCACAGCATGGAATTCACAGTTTCTCAGTTGAGTTGGATGACCAGTTCCCTGCTGTTATTGTCCAACAACGAGGACATTGTCTTCTGCGACATTATCTTTTGTCAGGTTTTTTTCAACCTCTATTCAGCTAAACAAACAGCCATTAAAAACATGAACATTTTTTTGGAATGTTTTATATAGTTCCTTTTATGTCGTTTTTCTTGTGAATTGTGTCCTTCTATTAACAAGTCAACATTTCAAAACACTTTGTATTTATTTATTCTGTTTACAGTTATGTACATTACAACTGATGCAAAACAAAAAGAACAAAATATGGCATAATACTCCTGTTGGAGGGCATATTCACATTGTTTAAGCCTATTTAGAAGCCTAATTACTAAAGAAACTAGTTTAGAAATTCTGTACATATATGTCACGGTTCATGGATCTTTGTGTTCCTTTCTGTGTGTGTATGTGTGTGCGTGTGGGTGTACCTGTGTTGGTGTGAGTGTGTTTGTTTGGGTATGAATAGCGTGGCTGTCTGTGTGCTTACCCCGTCAGCTGTGTGGTCACGTGGATGGAATCATTCAGTTGGCTGATTAGCACGCAGCATCTGTTTTGTGCTATCTCAGCTATTTATACCCAGCGTCCACGTCTGTCTTTGTCAGTCCGTTGTTCAACTTGTGTTTGTGTCTCTCAGGCTCCCTACGTGTTAATGCTGGTGGTGAGTTGCTGTGAATCTCATTCCGTTGTGGAATTTATCTCCTATGGCTATTACCTGCTTCCTGAACTATGTCTCATGTGATCGACTATGAGTTTCGTCTGTGACTGCTACTTCCTGGTCTATTGTGTGAAGTTTCCCTCAGCTGTTTAGTTTCCACGTTTCTCTTGTATTCTCCACCGCCTCATTCACCAACTCTGTTATTTGAGCCTATTTTACTCTCGCAATTGGGTCTCTCTGTTATATCGTTACCGAACGGACTGACCATTATGGACCCAGCGAGAGTTTCTGAGATCCAGGAGTTTTTAAATCACAGTTCTGCACGTCTGGACCAGCAAGACAAACACATGATGGTTACTAGCCTTAGGTGACTCAGGTGTCGGAGCTCACAACCCAGGTTCAGAGACTGGGAGCAGGACTGAGTTCCGGTACGCCTCCACAAGCTCCACCCATCACAGCACCAGCTAAACCCGAGAGTGAGAGCCTTCGCTCTACTGAGCCGCAACTTCCACCACCAGCGTTTTAGTCCAGTAAGCCACAGTTATGTCGATCATTTTTAGCCAAATGCTCACTTTATATCACTTTACAACCATCGTCATTTCCCACTGAAGAGAGCAAGGTGGCATTTGTAATCTATTTATTATCTGGCAGAGCGGCACTTTGGGGCACTACAGTCTGGGAGAAGAAACTGCCCTGCTGCGCGTCCTTCCAAGCGTTTTCTAATGAATTAAAGACTGTTGTTGATTGAGCAGCTTCTGGCAGAGAGGCGGCGCGGAGACTCGCAGAACTTCGACAAGGCAATCTGAGTGTTGCAGATTTCTCCATTGACTTCCATACGCTAGCTGCTGAGTGTAAATAGAATGATGACGCTCAGTGGGATATGTTTTTTCACGGACTAGCTGACTACATCAAAGATGAGATCTACGCTATGGACCTGCCCAAGACGCTAGATGGCCTCGTTGACCTAGCGACCAGAGTGGACGCCCGATTACGTCACAGAGCACCTAATGCACACACCCAGCACGGAAAGCTTCGCACAAGAGACATGACCACACCTGACTTTCTCTCCCCTCCTCATCCAGAAACCAACTCACCCATTCTTGAGCCTGAACCCATGCAAATGGGCAGATTTAGACTTTCTATGGAAGAAAGACGTCGACGTCGAGCTGAAGGATTATGTATTTACTGTGGAGGAGAGGGACATTTTGTGGCTTCGTGTCGAGCTAGAAACAAAGATCCACCCAGGGGTAAGAGTTTATTGGCAGGGGAGATCAGACTGACTGAGCCCTCGTTCACCACAACCACCCTTCCAGTGAAACTATATTTTAATTCTGACACTCATGAATGTGAAGCCCTCCTTGATTCTGGAGCGGAAGGGAATTTCATTAACTCAAAACTTGCTTACAGATTGAAGCTTCCTGTGATTCCTCTTTCCTCACCTATTGCTGTGCACGCCCTTAGTGGTCTCTCGCTTCACTCTATCACTCATTCCACCGGCCCTATAAAACTCATAACTTCTGGTAATCATGTTGAGAAAATTTCCCTTTTTTTAACAGAGACGGTCGCCACTCCGGTGGTTCTTAGACATCCCTGGCTGGTGTTACACAAGCCTCACATAAATTGGGGACATAATTCTGTGTTTTCTTGGAGCGAGAGCTGTCATGAGTCTTGTCTTTTGTCTGCTTGTTCTGCTGTGTCTCGTTCTGTGTTACAGGAGGAACATATGGATCTGTCTAACGTGCCTCGTGAGTACCATGACCTGAAGAGAGTGTTCAGTAAGTCCCAGGCTGCTTCTCTGCCTCCCCATCGTCCCTATGACTGTGCCATAGATTTATTGCCAGGTACGTCTCCGCCTAAAGGCAAACTATATTCGCTTTCTGTTCCTGAAAGGGAGGCCATGGAGAAATATATTTCTGATTCTCTGGCAGCCAAGATCATCCGCCCCTCTTCTTCACCGGCGGGAGCGGGATTTTTTTTTGTGAAAAAGAAGGATGGTTCCCTTCGTCCATGCATTGACTATCGAGGGCTGAATAACATCACGGTTAAGAATACTTATCCTTTGCTGTTGATGTCTTCGGCCTTCGAGCGTCTGCAGGGGGCGACCTTTTTCACAAAACTAGATCTCCGCAATGCATATCATTTGGTTGGCATGAGAGCGGGGGATGAATGGAAAACTGCATTTAACACCCCCAGAGGGCATTTTGAGTATTGCGTTCTTCCCTTCGGCCTGTCCAACGCTCCCGCAGTTTTCCAGGCACGCGTCAATGATGTGTTGAGAGATATGATAGATCAGTTCATTTATGTCTACCTGGATGACATACTGATATTTTCCCATTCTCTCCGGGAACATGTTCAGCACGTCAGACGAGTGCTTCAGAGGTTGTTAGAGAATGGGCTTTATGTCAAGGCGGAGAAATGCGTTTTTCATGCACAGTCTGTTCCTTTTTTAGGGCATATCGTGTCAGTCGAGGGGATACGCATGGATCCAGAGAAAGTTCAGGCTGAGGTAGATAGGCCAATCCCAGATTCCTGTAAGGCCCTGCAGAGGTTTCTGAGCTTTGCCAATTTCTATCGGCGGTTTATTCGCAATTTCAGCCTTGACCTCCTCCAAAACACCGTTCAGGTGGTCCAGCGCAGCTGAGGCTGCGTTTTCCAAACTGAAAGGCTGCTTTGTTTCAGCTCCCATCCTTATAACCCCTGATCCCTCCCGGCAGTTTGTGGTGGAGGTCGACGTGTCTGAGGTGGGGGTCGGAGCCATCCTGTCCCAGCGATCCGCCTTGGATGGCAAGATCCACCCATGCGCGTATTTTTCTCATCGTTTGTCCACTGCGGAAAGAAATTATGACATTGGTAATCAAGAGTTGTTAGCTGTCAAGCTCGCCTTGGAGGAGTGGCGTCATTGGTTAGAAGGGTCGGGGGTCCCTTTTATAGTCTGGACCGATCACAAGAACCTTGAGCACATCAAATCCGCCAAAAGATAAAACTCTAGGCAGGCTTGGTGGGCACTATTTCTCGGACGGTTCGATTTTATCATTTCTTATCGACCTGGGTCTAAGAATATCAAGCCCGACGCGTTATCCCGTCTTTTTGATTTTTCGGAGCACGCATCGTCACTCGAACCTGTTTTGCCACAGAAAATTTTAGTTTCTAGCATCACATGGGAGATCGAGTCGAAGGTTCGCGCAGCCTCGGATTGGGTAACGCCCCCGATCGGATGCCCACCGGGTCAGTTATTCGTGCTAGAGGAACATCGGTCCGACGTCATTCGGTGGGGACACTCCTCCAAGATAGCTTGTCATCCAGGGGTGAGTCGCACTATATCTGTTATTAAGCAGAGATTTTGGTGGCCAGCTATGGCTCGTAATGTGCGTGATTTTGTTTTGGCCTGTTCTGTTTGTGCAGTTTCAAAGACTTCCAATCGCCCTCAGGCGGGGCTCCTGCAACCGCTGTGAGTGCCTTTGAGACCCTGGTCCCACATATCGCTAGATTTCATCACGGGCCTTCCATCCTCGAACGGCAACACGGTGGTTTTAACCGTAGTGGACCGGTTCTCGAAGGCTACGCATTTCATCCCTCTACCCAAATTACCCTCAGCTAGAGAGACAGCGGTTGCTGTCATCAACCACGTCTTTTGCATTCATGGCCTCCCGACGGACATGGTTTCTGACAGGGGACCCCAGTTTGTCTCTAAATTTTGGAGAGAAATTCTGTCGTTTACTGGGGGCCACTGTTAGTCTTTCGTCTGGTTTTCATCCCCAGAGTAACGGTCAAACCGAGAGAGCAAATCAGGATCTTGAACGTACATTGCAATGTTTGGTCTCTCAGAATCCCGCCTCCTCAAGCGAACAACTCCCATGGGTTGAGTATGCGCATAACTCTTTACCAGTGTCTGCTACGGGCCTCTCCCCATTCCAGTGTAGTGTAGGTTACCAACCACCATGTGGAGAGGTAAGCATGATCGAACACCCAATAAGGGGGAAGAGCATGCACGGAGCCCGGCAGCTAGTCAGCAGGCCAATTAGAAATAATAAATAACACCTGTTTTTCTAGTGATTGGGCCGGAGAGACACCTTTTTAAGGAGGAGAGAAGGAGCAGCCGAGAGAGGAGAGAGCACACACACACACACAGACCTGCACGTGTTGTGTGCAAAATACTTAAAATAAAAAGATATACTTACCTGTATCGCCGACCCTGTCTTCTTCTTCCCACACAACAACGAACTTTACTACAGTGGTGCCGAAACCCGGGAAAGAAGAAGAAACTTTGCTGCCAGAATGTCTACTCCGTATACTAGTCCATGTGCGGAAGTCATCCAGGCGCTCGCGGTTCTCCACAGAGAACAACATCGTGCGCTGGAGGAACTCAAGGAAGATCTTCACAACCGTTTCCAAGTCCTCGTGGAGGCCCAGCGGGAGGACCGCGAGCTAATCCGGAGTCTGCTAGCCCAGGAGATCCGGCCCGCTCCGACATCTGCCGCCCACCCTCCCATCATGCTACAGAAGATGGCGGTGGAGGACGATCCGGAAGTGTTTTTAGACCTCTTTGAGAAGATGGCGGAGGCGTGTGGCTGGCCGCGGGCCGAGTGGCCGGTACGAGTCATCCCACTGCTGTCGGGCGAAGCCCAGACCGCCGCACAGCAGCTACCGGTCCAGAATCTC
>CAIGQQ010014255.1:0-18170 GCA_903798035.1 Danio albolineatus
AATCATAATATGTTATTATAAAATATCTTTATCCATCGAAGTTTATCAAGTTTTTTGTTATTGCCTCAGCTCATGAGAATCAGATAATCTCTCATCTTACAGGTCACTTTCCGGTCACTAAATGTTTGGCGCAACAATAAATGTCACCTGACACGGAGCGTTCATTACTAAACTGAAAGACATGTTGACGTCATGAAACAGGAAATGAGAAAAGAGAACGGGGTATTGTGGTAATTGTTACATTATGCTAAGAACTTTCATTTTGAGGCATTATTTAATCTCTTCTGTGTGCTGTTTGCTATGAAATATATGTTTTGGATTCAGTTCCAGTGACAATTTGGATTTTTTGTTGTTGTCTTTTTTAAGATCTAAAGCAGGGGTCTCCAATCTCAGTCCTGGAGGGTTGATGTCCCTGCTGGGTTTGGATCCAACTTGCCTTAACACTGGATGTTTCAAGTATACATAGTAAGACCTTGATTAGCTTGTTCAGGTGTGTTTGATTAAGGTTGCAGCAAAAATCTGCTGGACAACAGCCCTCCAGGAAGTTTGGTGACCCCTGATCTTAAGCATGTTTGTGCATTTGAATGAAGGGTAATTATTTTCTCATGGCGTAGAGATATTTCAGTGTAGTTGTCTTATTAAATTGGTGCTTGGTGGTTAATGAACATGTTTTATTTCACTTTTATTTTCTATGCTATTCTGTACTGACCTCTTACTGATGTACTGTATCAGCAACACATGACAGACTGTAGTACTTCCTTTCAAACAGTTCCTCATCAGACATGCTCGCACTGCCAGACTCTCCTGGGAAAATGACAACAGTAGGCTGTTGTTTCCTCAGTTTGTTATGTTTTAGCTATTTAAAGGTTTATTGTGTTTGTGTCTACCCCTGAACTACCCTTTTATGGAGCTTCAGTGTACAGTAAATGCATTCTCCATATCGCATACATCAACAGGGGTGCTGCAGGTGTATGTGTTAGGCCCTCTTTCATTTCTGTTTAAACACTGTAGGATTGGCCAAACATTGTGTTTTGCTTTTTTTTTTCTGTTTGCACACTTTATGTCATTTAACTTGCCCACATAAAGGGCCTAATGACTGCTGGCTTTGTTGCGAATACATTTGAATGGTATCTTATTTTCCAGGAACTTTAGCAACAGTGAGGTCAGGTTTCCTTATGACTCAGGCTGACAAGTTCACTCCTACAGCATTTTCTGTGACACTTTACTACTCATCCTCATGTTGTTTATGCTTGTATTAAAGGAATAACTGGATCTTTTTGTTGGAACAAAAAAAGACAGATTCAAACTAGAAACGTAAAACATTTATAGGCCATCGCTATAAAAAATGCTGTGACAAAAAAGTTAGGACAACAAATGTTTTACATTACTTTAACTCATCTTAATAAGATAATCAGTTTTTTACAAGTTTTTATAAGTTTTACAAAGTTTTATTTTTATTTTGTATTTAGAGACTGATCTGACTGATCTAAGTTGAGATAACTTGAAAAGTTCATTTGATTTTAGTTAATGTTTTGAACTAAAAATTTAAGATAGCAACATTATTTATTTATTTATTTCTGTCCAACTTGACATTCCGTTTCACTAGTGGTATGGCATAGTACGGTACAGGTTTGTATGGGTCACCTTTATCAGGCTTGCGTTTCCACTGCTAAAAGGGTACCAAGGGTACTCTTCTGGTGGGCATGGTGTACGATAGAAAGTTTCAGTCGACGTCATTTTCGCTGGTGGAAATGTCTACAATAAAGCTGTACGGGTCGTTCACATATCATACGAGGAGCACTTCTCACAAAACAGACGCTTTATTATACACATAAATACTGGTGTATAAAGGTTCATTACTGACCTTTCTATGAACATGATGTGATTCAATGATGCAAAATAGCCTACTTTCCGCGATTATATAAAATAAAAAAAAGTAAATAAATGCAGCATATATGAACACATACAGCCCCTTACAGTCTCTATGTTACCAATTACAGAAAAACTACACACAGCAGACATTTAGTCCTTATTTAGGTTCAAAAACAACACGAAAATACAGCCCACAGTCAGTGCAAACCTCTCATCTGAATCTTTAACATTCACCTGCACATGTAACCGCTTGCTAAATAATGTAATTCTGTCATTCCGAGTTCATAATAGTATTGAAGGTGATGATAATTGTTAAACATAGCAGTTTGTTCATGTTTGCTGAAAAAATAATTTCTTTTTAAAAAAAGGCTTCTCCTTTGTTTTTGCACGCATCAGTCTCGCATTTATCTGTTTCTGAAAGGATCGGGTTCCAAAAGCACATCAATACTCAAGCGCACGTTGTTATCATCAGCTCAAGAAGTTTGTTATTTCAAATATAGACACGTGCGAGCGCAAGCGAAACCGCTCGTGCTTTAGACTAGCTCGGAAAAAACAGGACACAGGGGAGAATCTACTCTTCTTGGCTTTGTGGCTGTTCATCAAGACGAAGACAAGGTTTGTTTGAGCTCGAGTCGACCATGGCTCGTTATTATATGTATATATTATTACGGTGTAATGTCTCGGCTGTGTATTCAAAACATGGTGGTTCCTTTGTTTTCATTCTGGCTTGTTGCGCGAGTGTATGACGTATCTCTGTAACCAATCAGTGTTCAGCTGCGTGTGTAGCTCCACCTTTTGGTACCCTTTCTCGTGTATGCTACCCTTTCGTGCTACGGTATGGTACGGTACCAAAGCGCACCGAACCGCACCATACCACTTAGTGAAAACGGGCCATAAGGCCTCTATTTTAACAATCGAGGCGAAAAATCTAAAGCACATATAGTGCAAAGCATTAAAATCATGTCTGAATCCACTTTTGCTATTTTATCGACAAAATACGCTCTGCGCTAGGGGTGGGCGATATGGAAAAAATATCATATCACGATTTTTTGTGGGGAAATCACGATTTACGATTTTTATCCCGATTCTTTTTTTAAGTTGATTTTAAAGACTATTTTGCAAATTACAAAGATACAATACAACTAAACTAATGTCCTCATATAAAGATATACTCTTACCATGTATGTTTAAGAATATTTTAATCAAGTAAACATTTAATGCAAGTGCTATTCTGCAAAGAGAGAACATTCAACAAGACTTGCATTACAATTACTGCACCATCAAAATAAACATTTAACAAATCTAACAAATCTTAGTTCAAATCAGAGAGCTTATTAGAGACAGATCCTCAGCAACACTCTCACAAATGCAAATGACTTTTTTTTTTACAAAGTTAACAAAACTAGTAGTGTTTTGAATTAAATAAATGCATAATAATCATGATAACCATGAAACCATGATTATTCTTCAGACTATATAATCATACAACCAAAATTTATAATCGCTTCATCCTTGACTGCTATGCAGTTCAAAACAACATATGAATGTGTTTGTATGTAGAAGAAGCCTACTTGAGCAATGCACTGCTTTTGTTGTACTTTGTAATACAACATTTGAATGTGTTTACAAAAAAAGCCACATTGTACAATGCAGTGATGTTATGTAGTTTCAAAATACAACATATTTACATTTGAATGTAGAAAAAGCCAACGTGGGTATCTTAAGGAGCAAAAAACAGCATATGAGCTCTTGTATTGCTGTTGTGTCATCATCACTTCAGTATATTGCAAGTCATCTCTGGCCCCTCGTTTGCGATGCTCTTCATGAACTGGACCCCTTGACAAACTAATTAAACAGCCCAGTTGTACACAGATCTACCAACAACTTATGGTTTTATTTCAGTGACATATGTCGTGAGCGCAGTATTACCGGGTGAGATCGCAAATCTGCAGATGCCCTATATAGAGTATGCGGGTAGCCGATCGTCTCTGTGTTCGTGCGCACTTCTTGCGCTCCCTTTAATAAACGCTACTGAAGTGTGATTTAGTGCGTTTATGTAACGCGTATGTCTGCAACGTTTATTAGATTTGCTAGGAATATTTACGAATGTCTCCAATAGACCTACAGAGCGGCATTAATGCGTCCTAAAGTAAAGTGAAGCGGCTATAAACTTCAGCAAGAGACAGTCATTGTATGCAGAACCACAGAACTTTATTCATAAAGTATATTTATGGAAACTGTTCATCATAACTAAAAGCTGCGCCTGTATGCTGGCCTCGCGCATCGCAGAGTCCTGTCAGCCAGTCTGTCAGTCAGCATGTCACCTCAAAGGGTTAAACAAATGACGCACAGCGGTTACAGAAAAGTTCCCGCTGTTATAATTCACTTACCTTTTAATACGTTTTGGTGCGATTGTAACCCGCTATTTAAGAAACAACAACAACAGACAACTGAATGTTTGAATGAAGCAGTAATGTAGCCGTGGCGGGATGAATTTAGGTGTGGCGCCCCGTCATGGAAGCATGAATGAAGAGGAAGCACTGCACTATATACTGTATGGCGATACAATGATTTTTCTGAAAAAGTGGATCGTGGAGTCATTTTTATCGTCCACGATCAAAAATCGTATTATCGCACAGCTCTACTCTGCACCCTGGTGCATGGTTTAACTGGGTTGTGCTTATTCTCTTAATGAGGTGTTAATGGGTGTGTTTTGAGCATAACATGCTTTAATCTAATCAGCGTCTCACCTCGCATTCCCTTTAAGAGGCAGTTGTGTCGCGCCATGGTGCATTTGCTATTTACACGGTGAACTTTGTAAGCAGAAAAACTGAATGCTTCACTAGCAAAAAAACAGTTTAACAGACCATCTGCAGCGCAAGGATAAAGAATAAGCCTCCTCCATTCAGCCTCTTTACTTTCTTTTTACTTTTACTTTACTCCTTTAAATTATGGATAAGGAAACGGTGGCGTACGCACTCCACTGAAGACATCCATCAGCCTACATATTCAGTTTTGTTTGTTATGCTCAAAAATTAGTTTCAAAACTCAAAGTGAAGAAGGCATGATGGCAGTGGTTTTTATATTTATGTAGAAAATAATAATTTTTGTAACATTTTTATCCGTAATTTTTCATTCATTCATTCATTCATTTTCTTTTCGGCTTAGTCCCTTTATTAATCCGGGGTCGCCACAGCGGAATGAACCGCCAACTTATCCAGCATTTGTTTTACGCAGCGGATGCCCTTCCAGCCACAACCCATCTCTGGGAAACACATCCATACATTCTCATTCACACTCATACACTACAGACAATTTAGCTTACCCAATTCACCTGTACCGCATGTCTTTGGACTGTGGGGGAAACCGGAGCACCCGGAGGAAACCCACTCAACCACGGGGAGAACATGCACACTCCACATAGAAATGCCAACAGACCCAGCCCAAGGCTCGAACCAGCGACCTTCTTGCTGTGAGGCGAACGTGCTACTCACTACGCCACCGTGGCGCCCAATTGAATAACCTATTCTAAAGAAATTATGAAATTTTTGTGTCTTAAATTGTATTTGTTGAGGTCTTAAAAAGGTCTTAAAAAGCATTAAATTTTACTTTTAAAATGGTGCAAGAACCCTGTCAACCCTGAACCCTGTAATGACGCTGCCTATTTCAGTTTATCAAAATAGCAACTCGTCAACAATACGCCTTACACCCATGAGTCTACAAAGTGGACTTGCTTGAAATGGATTTGCTATTTAAACAAAGTGGCGCAAAACATGAAAATTACTGTTGTGCTGGTCTGAAAATAGCAACAAATTATGCCATACATGTATTGTGCTGGATGTATGATAGGGCCCAATGTATCATACCAAATGTGGACATTAGAAACTTTCGAATACACTTTGTACCTTTAAGGTTCACGTTTGTACATTTGCTGTACAGTGAGGTATACATTTGTTATTTTTTAGGTAATAATATGTACCTTTAAGGACCTGCTTGTAACAAAAATGTACCGATTTCCTCAGTGCTAGATATTTTACCTTTACAGTATTTCTGAGAGTGTACTTACTGCCAATGCATTCCTTACTTTTCACATATGTATAATCCAAATTTAAGATTTCTTGTGTAGGAACTCAATCAATTTATTTGATTTAGGAGAATAATGTTACTCATCTGTCCTGAGTGGAAATTTTTATTGTGATCAATTATTTGTTAGTATATCCTTTTACAATAGCAATAATGTGCTTATTCGGTTCACCAGCTTTATAGTTTTGCTTATATTTCCTGACACTCTATTAATATATGATGTGTGAAAGTGAAAATGGATGTTAACAATGCAGCTCAATATTTTTCACACGCCTTCATACTAAAATTGATGAGTTGCAGTTGCATGTGAAACGTCCAAGCGCTAATGCTGTTTGGCATCAATACTATCCAACCTGACATCTTCATTTGTCAAATCTGAATATGCGCTTATGCATTAAAGATTTAAGCCATGCACAGGCAGAATTTCTTATGAATAATTCATTTCAACAAAATGAATTGCATTTCTATCTTGCACAAAGTAATCAAATGTCTTGAGAACAGATTAAATGAGGTATAATGTGAATATTAAGTGTAATAATTATATATCTTTTTGTGATTTTCTTTCTTTTTTGTGATTTCTACACTATATCGTTATATTTAAAATAGCAGTTGATCACAATTTCTGATTTAAAAGAAGTCATGGTTGTTTTGAAAATTTAAATGCAGTTAAATAGTTATAAACAAACAATACAACTATTCCTTTATACTGTATCTTCTAACGCTTTTACTCGTGTAGACATGTAAATGAACAGCAAAGTCTATTCTTATTCATTTAAACAGAATTTCAGTTTTGTTTTTCCTACAGGTTTGTATTTTATTTTATCTTGTGTCCTGTTTTGACTTAATCTGTCCCATTTTAATCCATTCCAGGAATGCGGATTTGGGCTATTTTGGAAATAATCCTTGTTTGAAGATTGATTTTATCATCTCAAAATACCTTCATGTTAGATTTCACATCCATAACATATGTCTTGCATGTACTGGCATGTCTTTTCTGGTCACATTGAAATTTGTGTTAGTGGAGGGACATAAAAATGTGGTGGATTATTCTAGTAACTTAGACAATATATGATACTCTGTCCTTTGACCTTCGAGGTGCAGGTCAGACGTCTGCCAACAGGTGGTAATGTGAGGAACTTGAACCCCCCGGATGCTCGTGAAGAAACTCTAGCAGGGCATATCTCTGGGATAATCTGACTTTAGACTATCACTCTGCACTGCAACACACTGTAGAGGAGATGAGAGGTAGAAAGATAGAAAGTGAGTAATTCATGCATTTTATTTGCTAATTAAATGGAAATAAGTGTAAACATTCTGTAATCTTTTCAATTATACAATCATACATCTTTATCATACAAAGAAAAATCATACTTTTATAAAAGTTTCGACTAAATACATTGGTTATGAATTGCCAATGATATCTCAATGCAGTTCATAACTTTTTGATCTAGATATTACTTATGAGCTTGTATGATCTCATACGTTCATTTTAACAGGATTTGCTAATCTCCCAATGATGATTGGGTTTAGGGGTGTGGTTTGGTGCCACGCCTCCTTTTAAAAAATCTTATATTTTTGTGGCTGAACTCATATGAATTTGTAAAAATAAGCCCAAACTGACAAAAAGTTAAACAATGTATAAATAAAAATAGTACAAATTATTTGTGTGATATTTGTACATGTATATGAACATATTACGTTACAACAGAGATGCCCAAACTAGGGCCCGTGAGCCAAAGATGGCCCAAAGTAACCTTTGATTTGGCCCTCCATTCCATCTGAGTAGAGAGGGAGAATGATGGGGCTGGTTTAGGGATTGTCAATTCAAATTTTAACGTGACCTTTTGTTTGTTTTAAGCTTTGTTTGGTTGTTAAAAGCAAACTGAAATTAAATGCTTTCATTTAATTAAATCTGTATACAATGCAGAGACTGACAATGCAGAGACTTTGGTGAGCTGATCAAGTCCAAGGCAGATTCTGCTTGACTAGTGTATTCAACATTGAACTCCACTTTGTTATAAATGCGATTGTTTGGTTTTATTGCATTGAGTTATCATTTAAAAAGTTATACCGCATTTGTTTAATTTAAAGTAATGGTCTCTTTTTATTTTAAAAGATTATGAATTAGGAAATTACCCTTGGCAACTTTAATGTAATATAGTTTGGTACACCGGCCCACGACTCTCGATAATATTTGGTTTTTGGCCCTTCATACACTCTAAAAAAAAAAAAGGTTCTTCAGTGGTTCTTCAGTAGTTCTTTACGATATTTGAGGTGCTATTTAGCACTTTTACTGTGTAAAGAACTTTTAAAGCACCATGAAGGTTCTTCAGTGGTTCTTCAGTGGTTCTTTAAGGTGGTCATGGTGCTATATAGCACTTTTACTGTGTAATGAATCTTTAAAGCACTATAAAGGTTTTTCAGTGGTTCTTTGGGGGGTTAAAGTGCTGTATAGCACCAATACTACTGGTAAGCACTTGTTCTTAGCTAATTCTCATAACTCTTATGCCGGTTTTATTTGCGGAAAGGGTAAAGTAACATTATGAGCACCTTAAAATATAGGTGCTATATAGCACCATTTGACAAAAGTACTATATAGCACCTATTTTTTTAAGGTGCTGTATAGCACCAAAAAAGGTTCCCCCCTCGTTACGACCAAAGAACCAGTTTTGGTGCTATTTAGCACCTTTTTTTTTTAGAGTGTACTTAAAAGTTTGAGCACCCCTGCATTACAATTTATTTATTTACTTATTTTTATTGATTAATTGCTTTGTTTATTCAAATGGAGTTTGAGTTCTCGGTACTCATTAGGATTAGTTTTTGAACTTAAATGGTTTGTTTAAATCGGTTTCCTCAAATTGTTTGAGTTACCTGCTCCTTTCAATCCAAAAGACACATAAAGAAATAATTCTGCGTTTTTTTGTTTTTTTTTCTAATTTTGCATGTTGACAGTCTTGTTCGCTTCTAATATATTAAAATATACACATTTTAGGCTCCATATACTAGATAGTAGCCAATTTTGACCTGCAACTAAAACCATTCAGCCTTTAATAAGCAGGCCCTTTTTTCATTTTGGTTCCTGTGTTTGTGGTTTCCTTCATTGTAAAACTGTCTTGTTCGTCTATTTGAGGAAGGTGAGCAGTTACTAGGTGACCCATTTCAAAGTGAAGCGAGTCTCGGGTGACACTGAAGCCTCTGAGCTCCTGTCAGGATAGATGGAGAGTTTACTGAAGCACAAACCTAAATAATCAACAAGAACTAGAAAGAGGAAGCTGACGGCTCCACTGGGCTCTCTGAGTTTGTTCTCCGAAAGCTGTGTCAGATGCAGGATCATTAAATGAACATCTCTCTCTCTCTCTTGTGTGTTATCGTGATGTTGTTTAGTTGTGTGAATGACACTGAGGACCACATATATTAGCATGTTTTTCTGCTTTCATTATATGACCTCCTCATTACCACATGCTTGCGGTTGTGTTTTTGACGTTGTAACATGACAACGTGGAGATGTTAGTACTTCAAAACACTGGTGAGACTAAATATACGAAATACAGTAGATTATCGTTATATTTTGACCACAGCTATAGACATATCATCGCGAGAACTGATAATAATAAAAACTTCCTCACAAGTTTTTATTAATAATAATGATATTAATAATAATACTCTAAAACCTATGATGAAATAATAAAAACTTCCAGAAAATTTCAAGCGACAGTATATGCTGTAAAAAAAATATACATTAGAGTTGGATTATGGGAGATTTATCTCTGCTTTGTAGACTTTTATTGTTGAAAACATAACTGGGAAGTTTAACAAAGTGACTTTTGTTGACATTTTAGTAGTTTGAAACTACCTAATACTGTAATTAATATATAATTTCACAAAGAGTTATGATGCGTTGTTTAATTGATTGTGTTGCATACAATTGGATATATTCTTTCATTTTTAAATTATTATTATTATTATTTTATTTTATGGATATAAATTATATAGTTACAAGTTTGATGTGGAAACGTTAGTACTTCAAAACACTGGTGTATAACACAAAAAATATATGAAATACGGTAGATTACCGTAATATTTTGAGCCCAGCTGCTGGTATTTTAATGATACATTTTACTGATATTTTTGTAGTATATATTCAAAATTACATAATTATGATACTATTGACTGATTTCACGTGGCCGCCGTTTTAGACAACGAAATCGCGGCTGCGGTGGGAAGAAACTCGGAAGTATCGCCTGAGTCACACTGGAATGTTGTGTACCTGGCTGTATATCTTATTAGCAAAGAGAAAGTGACACAAATTTATACTTTCACCGCCTTCCGACTGACCTGAAGGTCCGTTCTGAATGAATAGTGAAAATAAAATGGAAATCAGATCTTATTTTCAGCCAAGTTAAGGGAAATGGCTATTAGCTATTTGTTAGCTATTTATTTAGCTATTTATTAGCAAAATAGCTAACGTTGTCTTTCCCAAACATTTTAGATGCCATTTATCAAACTCAAGTTAATGAACTGCTTCTTTTACTATATTAGACTCATCACAATGCAAAATTTCGGTTCTGAAATGTAAAAAACCTCCGTTTCCCGTTAACATTTAAGCCACTGTTGATGGCGTTCTTAAACAGCGCTTATTTGCCATTGTGTTCACGTGCTCAACAGAAATGTCTGTGATTGGTCGTAACGGTCATCAGTTCACCGCACCTGCGACACTTCACTGATGTTGACCAAGTGCAAACACAAACAAGCGATCCGCTTGATGAAACGACTGATTTCCACGGCTGTAAAACGATCCAGTGTCCGTCTATCTGTGTTTGCAATCTTTGAAGAGCGGTAAAATAATGACGTTCACTGCCAATCACAGTCTTTTCTGTTGAGCACTGGTGAATACTGTGGCAAATCAACTGTTCATGAACGCGCTTAGCAGCGTTTAAATGTTAGCGGGAAATGGACGTTTTTAAAACTTCAGTACCGGGACAACACAATTACAGACAACACAAAGGTGTGCTACAGAGGACTGCATTGTTTTATCTCTCACCGAGTTATGTCAGCTGAAGCAGGGAAGCCCCCACATTGTTTACCTGCTGCCATAAACTGAAGTCTCGGAGGACACTTAAGCGTATTACTCTTAAAGTGACGTTGTTTGATGTCTAATATGCTTTAATTGTTTAAATTAAACTTAACGAAATGATATTAAAGTGATGTTTACACCATTTCTGCATTTTCAAATTCATTTTCAAAATATATGAAATACGATAGATTACTGTAATATTTTGAGCACAGCTGCACTGTAAAAACCAACAGTTAACTTTATCAAATGAAATGAGTGTAGTTGACTCAAAATTTACAGAAAGTTAATTCTACTCATTTGAACTCAGTGTTGAACTCAGTGATTAAACACCTCATTACTTCAACTCAAATGGAGTAAGTTCCCAACACTTCAGGTTTAGTTTTTGTACTTAAATGGTTTGTTGCAATCGGTTTCCTCAAATGGTTTGAGTTAACATATTGGGTTTTACAGTGTGCTAGTATTTTAACGTCAAGTTTTATGGAAATTTTTAGTGTCTATTCAAAATAACATAATCGTGCAATATGTGACATAAACGTAAGGTAAAAGTTCATTAAAAATGATTCTCAAAGACACAAAGATCTCTTAATGAAAAACAAATATCTTTCTAGAGCCCCTCTATTGCTAAATTATTATTTTCTGTGGTTGTTTATTCGACCTTGAATTGTCAAGTGGGTTGTAAGTGTCAAGTTGATGTTCGATAAAAGATCTTAAAGCTTTTTTTAGCTTCAGAGGATGCAACGCAGTGAGTGGGTGATCAGATAAGTGTGGTGATACTGAGAAAATAAAAAGTGGTTCAGATGGTAACACATTCTGTGTAAAAATCCCCCGAAGGTGCATAATGTTTTAAGATGCAGAGCATTCAGGGGCATTGATATTGATTTATTGAGCATACGGTAGTGTGTAAATTCTTATCAAGCAGCGATGAGAACCTGTGTTGAATATAAATGTTTACATGCTTGATGTGCAATAGTGAAATAAAAATGGTCATGTAAACCTTGTTTTAAAAGATGTTTTGATATTTTTAAAAGGAAGCAAGGCTGAAATATTGATTCAGAATAGCAATGTGTACTGCGCATGAAGATTATAGTAAAATTAAAAAAGCCTTTTCTTGGTTTTTGCTTAAAACAAGGGTGAAAATGTACTCTTTCAAAATCATGTAAAGGATTTTTGCTTTAAGGATGTTTACAGGAAATATACTTAAGTATACTTACTTAGGGTATACTTCACACTGTTTTCAACTAAAAAAGAAACTTTGGTATACATTTTGGCCACAATTTATTTTGATGGTCCGTTTGTTGAATTTAAGTTACGTTGTAACTTACATATCACACAACACATGAACACGACCACAATCATTTTTGGTGATGCAATAAATATCGCCCATAAATAAAAACAATTGTAGCAATATTATATCTCTATTGAGGGTGTCGGTATGGTTAAAAAAACATAGAATTTACTGTAAATTACTTGAGTATATTTTCATATGGGTGTCGGAAAACTAAAGATAGATCAGATAATCGCAACCTCTGTTACTTTTGACCTTGCACTTTTTTGTTGACATTTATTATTATGATATATTTATATATATTTATTAATAAGATAAGCGTTTTCACATTCAGATTCCAACGCCTAATTATTAAATTGCTAAAATGAATATAACTTAATTAAATATTCTCTAGAATGAAATATTATGTGTTCTTAGGAAAAGTGTACTTGCATTGTGATGATATTATATTGTCATTCTGGCATTATGAGTGGCATAAAATGGTCTTAAAATGACAACAATATCGTTTATCGTGATATATTTTGGTGCAATATATTGTACAATACAAAATAGATATTGTGACAGGCCTAGTTGACAACTTTACTTGCAAAGTTTCTTATAGTCAGTTAAATGTCTGTTGAATGTCAGTATCAACAGAAATTAAGTAGACAGTAATACTCAAATGGACCATCGTAATAAACTGTTACCTACATTTTGGCTACTCAGTTATATAATCACGTGTATTGTTGAAAACATGTTGGAAATTAAGGTTAATTTTGTTTTACTGACCAACCCTAATCCTAACCCTAACCCAGTTTACACACATTTCTTTTGAGCATATGAATATATGACTGTGTGGGGTTATATTTGTGACCCAGTTCTGCGAATAAAAGATCATGTTTCATCAGGTTAACCCAAAACCAAATGAAAACAAGAATGCATTTTGATCCAGTTAAAATCTTTTTTGTTGTGCAGTTTTTGGATGTAAAAACATAAAAACATGATCTTACAATAAAATAACAATTTTAACTGATCTGAAACAACAATAAAACTGATCTGAGCGGGATTGTGTTGCAAATATAACCCCATACGATTGTGTTACGCAAGTCATCATTAAAATGTTGGTTTTGAGTGTGTGCGAATTCTGCACACTCGCAAGTTTCAGCCCTGCAAATGACAATAACATGTAAATACAAATGCAAATGAAAATGAAGTGATGCAAAAGTTCTTGGTATTTTTATTTCCATTTGCAAAAACAAATGCAAACAAAAATTAAAATAACTGGAACGTTTGCATAACGTGCACAAGCAACATATTTTGTCTGCAGCTTTAGACTTTTAACCAGATGGTGCCACTTCTCTAAAGGTTTTAAAATGTAATAGACATTAATAATTTTTACATTTTTAATTTTCTTTTCAATTAATAGATGCTAGATGAGTGCTAATAATAAAAAAATACTTTCTGACAAGCTGTTATATGCTGAAAAAATATGTTTGAAATTATCCTTATTTTGTTATTTACAGTTTTTTCTGGTTATTTTGCATCATGGGATACTTATCTGTGCTTTGTCAACTTTTATTGTCGAAAATTCAACTGTGAATTTGAACAAAGGGACTTTTATTGACTTATTGACAAAGTGACTTTTATTTAATAGTTTGACACAATATATTATAAATATAAAAATAAAGAATTAAGTCATTAAATTAAAGCGCAGTTTGTTACCAGGCTTTTGAAATGCAATTTACAACACCAACCTATACGATACAGTGGGAAAATAATGCATAAGTCCTGCATAATAAAATGAAATAACGCAGGGAAAAAGTATTGAACACATAAAGAAAGGGGGTTTAGAAAGGCAGTGAAAGCCCAGACAGCAGATGAAATCTCTCAGTATTTCTTGATGACTTCAATACATATTTTCCCCGCTGTATATATCACTTCAAACTAATAAAAATCTCAATAAATGTCACTTTTTCAAACTTTTTAGCATCAACAGTTGTTGAAGGAAAGATCAAGGTCCTGTTATGCAATATTACAATAATGCAATAAGAAAAAAATCTCATGAATCACAAATATGTGTTTGTGCATGCATTTAATATGTTTCTTTGTAATGATTTCCCTTGAATGTATGATTTACTTCACAATCTTAAACTTTTTTTTTGACAGTTTATAGTATTCTGATTGATTGAACTAATCAGACAAACACACTCTAAAATAATTGCTGTCATGAAGGTGAACAAATTCCCCTGCAAATCCTTTCCAGGGGGCAAATATTAGTTTCTGACCATATAACTTAACCCGAGTTTCCATTTCAAAGGCACCTTATAATACCGGTTTCAGACAGAATTCTGAGTTAGCATAGATTAATGATCTAAAACAAAACATAGCACTTTAATGGAAACTTAGTCAATAATTATTATTACAAAAGGAATCTGAAATGTTGTTTTGATCATTCTAAAATGCCTTATCATTTCAGTAGTTGTGTTATTATATTATTAATGAACTCCAGAATCAAGAGCGTCTGTGCTCCGCGTCTGACACCTTCAAACGCCACCGCGCGTTCACTGTGTGTCAGGATTGCCTTCTGAGGCACAAGTCATTTATTAAACAAAGAAAAGATTGAGACAGCTTCTTCTACTTTTACGTTTTTACTGTTGATATTTGGCGCCAGTTAATCAGGAAGTGACGATTTTGTCCGCTTTGACTTGTTGGATGGAATCGCTTCTTTATTCGCACATCTTTTAATGCGATAATCCAGTTTTGCGCATAAAGTTCCTTCGCATTTTTGGATGTAAACATAGCTAATGATGGGTTTCACACAATTCCTTTATATTCTCCCAACACAAATCAAGTTAACTTCATCGTTTTTACAATTTTTTTTTTCGAAATTTAAATAAAGCTTTTTAGATGTTAGTATCAGTTCTGTTAGTTTTTAGATTATCTATAAGCTCCTGCGCACCAAAACGGTGACAGAATTTGCATTTAGAAGATACGAAACTGATATAAACATGATACTGGTATTCTCATCAAATCCTAACCAATCAAATGCTCTCTAGTATCTGACATGCCCTGCCCTCTTTAAGACGCTTCTCATTTAATCTCATTCAACCACTCTCACTGGCAGAACGGTGATAAAACGCTATTGGCTGTTTTATAAAAAAGGGGAGGAGCTACACTATATCCCACCCTATATCTCTTAATGTTTCTGTTGAGATTGTGTCAAACATCGAACAAAAACGCACATTTCAGAGCACTTTCCTCGACGTTTAAGCAGATTGAACACAAAAAAGCTTGTTTGGGACAGCTAGAATTAAAAACAAAACAAAGAATTGTGCTGATTCAACTTAAATAAGTAGTCTGAACAAGCAGCAAACTCCTTTTTTTTTGAGTGTAAGATTAACTCGCACTGAATCAACATTGACTTTATTAATTCAAAAGGGTAATTCACATGCCCCAGCAGACCTCACAATACAATAAACAACTATAAAAACACACACGACTAGGATATCCTTCAGATATTGATTAGATAAAAACATCTCAGTAGACACAATTTGATCATGCCTTGATATCTTTCTGTACGTTTTTAGCATCCGGACACAACACAATTGGATGTTTTGAATTGCACATTAAAGTTTCAGTAGCTCCTCTAGTTTGGCCTTCACCGTGTCCTCGGACCGTGCGGCTTCATGTGAACCTCTGAGCGCAAATGTTCCCAAGCTCTCCATGACAGCTTTATTGAAGATTTCACACTACAGAGAGCCATAAAAGCAGTGCGTACTGACGGCTTCTATCTCCATGAGGAAGATTTACAATAAGCATCAGAGGACAGATATTAGATTAGATTAATTGTGTGTGTGTGTGTGTGTGTGTGTGTGTGTGTGTGTGTGTGTGTTTGCACATGTCTCTTTAAATCGTTCTGTCTTTCTTAATGTGTGCAACGATACGCCTGCTTTCTCTGAATGTCATTAACACGAAAGCCTGAGGATATGGCTGTCCCTGTCTGGGTCTGTGTGTAAGTGTGTGTAAGTGTTTTTTGTGATGTAAGAGAACACCAATTTGTATAATGACATGCTATGACACAAGTATTACAAAGAGAAGGTGACTTAAAAGGACATTGCCTATGTCTCAATGTTTTAGAAGCCTTATAAATCAGATTTATTTACATTTAATTTTATATAATTTTATCACAATTATTTATGTTATTAAGTTTCCTGTTGAGGTAAGGTTGGTATGTTCTCCCCGTGGCCACGTGGGTTTCCTCCGGGTGCTCCGCTTTCCCCCACAAGTCCAAAGACATGCGGTATACTGTAGGTGAATTGGGTAGGCTTAATTGTCCGTAGAGCAGGGCTATTCAATTAGTTTGTCTCGGGGGCCAGTTCATGAAGAGCATCCCAAATGAGGGGCCGGAGAGATATGACTTGCAATATTAGTGATGACACAACTAATATAAGAGCCCATATGCTGTATTTAGACAGCCACATTGGCTTTTTCTACATTAAAATGTTCACAAACTACATAACATCAGTGCATTGTACAATGTGGCTTTTTTTACAAACATATACAAATGTTGTATTTCAAAGCACAACAAAATCAGTGTATTGCTCAAGTAGGCTTCTTCTACATTCACAGACACTCATTTGTTATGTTTTGAACTGCGTAACAATTAGAGATGCAACAATTATAGATTTTGGTTTTACAATTATTGTCTGAAGAATAATCATGGTTTCATGGTTATTACCACGATTATTATGCATTTATTAAATTCAAAACACTACTAGTTTAGAAAATCACAAGCAAACTTCTTATACATATTTTAAAGCGTTGTTTATTGCTGTTCAGTAACCAAATACAGTGCAAAATATTAATAAACAACAAACAATAGTCCATTTCTCTCTCTGGACTTAAAAATAAATGAAAAGGTTTTTGATTTAAACTTGAGTGATGATTTTACAGTGAAAATAAATGAAAGAACAATGAATAAATCAATAAAAATAAGAATAGATAAAAAAATTTTTTGTCTAATGTTAATTTAAGCTATATATTAGCTAATAATTTAAAAGAACTGTTGTTATTATCTGCGTTCATGCATAATAATTTTAATAATTTATTATAATTCGTCTAAAGTATCTTTTGTTTACATTGCTCTGAAAGCCACGCACAACTCTCACCACTACTGCGGGACATCATTGTTACTGAAGGTCCGCTTGAGAGCCATGCGCGCACCGATCCCATTTGCGCACGTCTCCAATAGGAATAATGAACTTGCATGCGGAAACGACGTGATATGTGAACGGCCTGCTGCTATAGTTAGTCCAATGTGCGTGCGTATTAGCCTCGGTATAAGCTCGGAACTTTAAACTAGCACACAGTTGTTATAACTTTTAGTTGCAGCAGTTTCATTCCGTGCAACAGAAACGCGGCATTGAGAAGCCTTTATGATTAATTTACCTTAATGAATTTAAGCGCGGTTAATTGTACAACCGGCCAGTCATTGCATCTCTATTAATGATATCAGTGCATTGTGCAAAAGACCTTTCTACAAACATATCCAAATGTTTTCGACTGCTCGCACACACTCGCTTAATGTCAGGTGACTCACGCTCACACTCTGCGCAGCCTTCACCTGCAGCTCGTGCTGTATTGAACAGACGCACGTCACTTCATCACTATAGCGCCCGTTTTTCGACTGAACTACATTTATTTTTAATGCATTAGTCACAATATTTGGAGGGCCGGAACAAATTGCCTTGGGGGCCGGGTTCGGCCCGCGGGCCGCCAATTGAATAGCCCTGCCCTAGAGTATGAGTGTTTGTTTGTTTGTTGACTTTATTAATCCCAAAGGGAAATTCACATGTCACAGCAGCTTTCCATACTAAC
>CAIGQQ010014257.1:0-10658 GCA_903798035.1 Danio albolineatus
ATATATATATATATATATATGAAGAGTTTAAGATATCAACAGTCAAGTTTATTCATAATTTTTGTACATTAAAACTATTACTTGAGCTCAGTGAAGGCCAGGGACACATATTCTTCAAATCCAGGATATTTTTTAATAAGATAATAGTTTATAAATAAGTCAAAAAGCATGCCAAAATGCAACATATTTATCTTAACGTTGTCAAACATCTTAAATTGATTTAAAAAACAATATATCATAAATATATAAAACAGTATATAGAAAGATTGATTAATAATAATAAGATTCTGAGTTAGTTTTGGCCAGAACGTACACAATATAACATGCTATATGCTATATATCTACTATATTCTACAACTGTAATACCCTTAAGAAAAGCTAGTGAATCAATGTGTGTGTGTGTGTGTGTGTGTGTGTATTTCCTTGAGCATCACATGGGCTTCAGATGCCAGTGTGTGCCTTTTAGTCTACTCTTCCCCACTGAACTGATTGTAGAAGACCTCGATGTTATTGGCTGCGTTCGAAACCGCATACTCAACGAGTAGGTACTCAATTTCAATGAGTACTTACTTAACGAGGACTAAAAGAGTAGGCACTCAACAGCCAAATCTCGTCATCCGCCATGTTTACGTTATCACGTGACTGACAAGCGCATCAACTTTGAAGACATTGCAGGTTTAATGAATCGTAATTTAAATTAATATTTTTATTTACAAAAGTTAACGTGAACTTATTGTCTGTATTGTTTGTATAACATTTTTCATCCACAAGTAACCTGCTTAAATCTCGCTTGTTTTCCTGTCTTGTTTGATTATTCAACGCAAATATTCTCATTGTGCATTTGTGTGCATATAATCTCATATAATACAAGTAACCCATTACATTAATGTCGTTTTTGTTAATTGTAAAAGATACATCCATGTTTTTAGAGCCTGTATAAATTGTAAGTTTTTCTTTAATTAATAAAAATTATAACAATCCCATAATAATATAAATAAGATGACATGCACAGAAGCACCTCGCATCAGTAACGTACAACTCTACCGAATAGTTTTTTCTCAGCCTCCAATATTTTTGTAGTTGTGTCACTTTAACAGCAATGCAAAGAACCATTTTTTATGCCATAAAAGTGAACTTACTGATATACACACCGGTGCTTGCAAATTTTTTTGAACAAATGACATTTAAAGGTTTTTTACATCTGAACTCATCATATTTATACCAGAAGATATGGAGAATTATTGTAATCTTTTATTATATTGGCATCAGTGTTGTGTTACTTACTGTAGGCCATCCAAGAGTGATTTTCATCTTTGTGTACAGTAGTGCTTTAGCCTGCCTATTTTACATGACCAAAACTTGAAACTGGGAATTAATATTTTGATTCATCCTTTTCCTTAAAATATGGATTTTTAATTTCAATAATGAAGGAAATCTATATAAGTCAAACGCATCCTATATATACATGACACAAAATACAAATCAGAATGTGTTTTATATGCCACTGCTATGTATTAATAGTCATTAGAGAAATGTAGCCATTGTGAGTACATCTTAATTTTCCATCAAAATAGGAAATAATGCTTACATTATTGACAAATTATTATTTCATTTATTGATTATAAAATGAAACATTAAAAGAATGAATAGAAGTAACCATGACAAATAAGTCAACAACACATGAAACAAAGCTTTATTCAAACTGGTTAACAATCATGTATTGGAGACAGAACCGCATCAGCTGCATCTCCACACAGCGGGCCGCTTCTGCAGATGATCAGCGGCTCTTCATCTGTATTTGCCATCATCATCATCATCACTGCTGCAGTCAGACTAAAACGGCGTTGGGACATGAGGCTGTCCACGCCAGAGAAACCGATTCTGACGATGAAGAGACCACAGCAACATCTGTCAGGGTCTCGTCCACCCCAGCAAACACATAACTATCCCCTAACGTTCCCATATAGTTCCCGTTTGGTTATTTTGTTGGGAACCAAATAAGAACGTTCTGGGAACGTTCTCTGTAGGTTATTTTTTTGGTAACCAAAATATAACCTTCCCAGAACGTTCCCTGCAGGCTATTTTTGATGGTTATTTTATTACCTACAGAGAACCTTCCCAGAACGTTCCCTCTTGGTTTTATTTAGATTTGTTTTTCATAACCTTGAGAGAACCTTCCCAGAACGTTCCCTGAAGGTTAATTTTGGAATTTATATTATAACCAAAAGAGAACCCTCTCAGAACGTTCCCTGTAGGTTATTTGTTGGTTTTATTTTCGTAACATAGAGAGAACCTTCTCAGAATGTTCTGTGTAGGTTATTTTCATGTTTTATTTTATAACCAAAAGAGAACCTTCCCAGAACGTTCCCTGTATGTTATTTTCATATTTTATTTAATAACCAAAAGAGAACCTTCCCAGAACGTTTCCTGTATGTTATTTTCATATTTTATTTAATAACCAAAAGAGAACCTTCCCAGAACGTTTCATATAGGTTATTTGTATGTTTTATTTTCATAACATTGAGAGAACCTTCTCAGAACGTTCTGTGTAGGTTATCTTCATGTTTTATTTTATAACCAAAAGAGAACCTTCCCAGAACGTTCCCTGTAAGTTAATTTTGGAATGTATTTTCTAACCAAAGGAGAACCTTCTCAGAACGTTCCCTGTAGGTTATTTGTTGGTTTTATTTTCGTAACATAGAGAGAACCTTCTCAGAATGTTCTGTGTAGGTTAGTTTCATGTTTTATTTTATAACCAAAAGAGAACCTTCCCAGAATGTTCCCTGTATGTTATTTTAATATTTTATTTAATAACCAAAATAGAACCTTCCCAGAACGTTCCATATAGGTTATTTGTATGTTTTATTTTCATAACCTAGAGAGAACCTTCCCAGATCGTTTTCTGTTGGTTATGTTGTTATAGTAACACACACAAACACACACGTGTGTTTTTAAATAATTATTATTTATTTATTTAATTATTTTTTGTTTCTGGACTTTGGATATGTAATATAATTTGATTATTCATTATTTTATTTAAAACTATTTAGTAATGTAATTTAGATATAATAATTTATATGCGTCGTCGACGTCGACTGTACCACGTGATTAATTCAAACCAATGACGGGCGGCTGGAACTCTGCACGCAAGACCTGTCACTCACACGCCGACTCCAGCTTCATGACGTCGCCGGCCAGCTGCGCTAATCAGGTAGGTTTATCTATTGTCTTTTGATTTCGCTAATTTTTTAGGACTTTGTCAAAATCCCTGTGAATTTGTTCATTAAACCTAAATTATTATACCGAATGTAAAGGTTAATGAGACCGTTAATCAAATTATACGGTACCTGCTAAAAAGCAAACGGTTAATTTATAACGGTCAACTCGTTACGTCAGCCACTTCAGAGTCCGTTTTCTGAGGCTATATTATCTTCTTAAACCATACAAATCTATTAACTTAAATCATTTACAGTCATAGTGGTGTTAGTTTGATTTATTGTTGAACTGCTTTGCAACCAAAGCTTCGAGGTGGCCATATGAGCTGGTATATTGTAGAATGGCAATAGAGTGAGCACAATAACGTTATCTTTATCAATAAATGCACTAACATTTAACCAACTTCGCACAGATATTCAGAAGTGTGCTTTTCACAAAGGCTGAACAGATAATATTAGGATGTAATTAACGTCATCTCTTTTTGTAGGCAAAGTCTACAGCAAGTATAACAAGCTTTTGTGACAAGCTGGGAGAAGAGAGATTCATTGGCCTTGTATGTATAGGTTTTACACACACAGACACACACAAATATGTGATTTATAAGAAACCTTCATAGACATAATGATTTATAATGTACAAATTATATATTCTATCCTGCAATACCAACCAAGTAATGTCATAACTATGTTTAAGTTAATAAAATAATGAAAATAAATGTTAAAATCTTGTTTTTTAATTGAATTGAAAAGTCTCTAAATGCATTACCCTTTTTATCATCTTGTGCATTTTTAGATTAAATTTTTAGGCATACACAAAAAATAACATGTTTCTTTTTTTCCTCTTTTCAGTACTGATCTTCATCCAGCCCCAGTTAAGCAGAGCTGAATCAGATGATCAAGATCTCCAGTATTACAAGAATCTGCCAGGTACAGTAGTGTGTGTTACAGCGAAGTCCTGCAACATAGCATAGCATGAGCTTTCAAGTTTGAGAAAACCTTCAATATTGATTAGCCAGTAATCAATGTTGGATTATTAACTTTTTTAAACAGCATTTTTTTTTTCATTTCCACAGCTTTTGGGAAGCCAGCTGAAGCACATTTCCGAATTTTTCTTTGTTAATTGTAGTCAGTCATAATCATTTGTTTTGGGTCAATTTGTCATTTCCACAATCAGCGCACAGCCCTGGGGTCGGATTGACCTCCTCCAGACCCAAACATAGGGGTTATGTACAATATTTAAATCATATTCATTAACCTTTTCTTTTTTTCCACTTGCAGATAAACAAAGATCCATCCGGGCACAGGTTGCTGCATTCTTTTGATGTACATACAGGTACTTTTTTTTTCATTGATGTTCTTGAACATATTTAATATACAAATAACTTATATTTAAATCTAATTAAAGGATTAGTTTATCAAAAAGATGTAGAATACGCCATTAATTACTCATCTTTGTGTCATTCTAAACCCGTTTGTTCATCTTCAGAACAAATTATATTTTAGATGAAATCTGAGTGCTTTCTCATCATCCAGACAGCAAGGTTCCCGATTCAAAATCCAGAAAAGGAACCCAAACAAATCCTCTGTCAGAACAGACCATATACCTTCAGTGGTTCAATTGGTCTCTGGGGTTTGGGACAACATGAGGGTGAATAATTAATAACTGAAATAAAACTAAGCGAACTAACTCTTTAATAATGCAATAATTTAAAAGTCATTAATAATTTGTTAAATGGTTAATAATAAATAAATAATAATTTGTAAAATAATTTGTTAATATGCATTTTTGTAATTTATTTACAATCTGTTCATCTTAAGTTCATAAATGTTTGATTTAACATTTAAGAAAACACCAACTTCTGCATTGTTAAAAAAAGAGAAAACATCAGTTTCATCTTGAACGAGACACTAATCAGAATGTATTTGTTCATTTTTGTGATATCTAGATAAAATCTGAGATCACAAGTAAACACGAAAAAGAAAAAAAAAGAAAACAATGCATAGCCTCAGTGGTTCAAATAATATTCACATCTGTGATCCCAGGCAAAACATAATGCAGTTTCATAATTCAGTAGTGCTGGTAAAAATCGCTCTTAAAATCCTTTATATTGTACATTGTGTGTTTTTTTTTAGACATAATTATTAATGCATTACAGGGATTTCACAAGAATATAAATGGTGATGAGTGGAAACAGAGTTAAATATTTAATGATAAATATTTCCTACAGAGCTCAACATAAATAAGTACACCCCAATTTGAAATTTAAATAATAATTAAGTAATAAATTAAATAATATTTTAAGTAATATATTTTGGTGCAATTGAACAAAACACATTTATTGAACATTTTTATTCAATATTTTTCCCTAACATATAAATTTGGGTGTGCTATTTGTGGACCGTTATCTTCAGTTATTGTGTTAGATTAGCTCCAGATTTGGCTTCAGTACTGACTAATCTAATGTATATGCACAAATATAATATTGTAAGGAATCCTATAGAAAATCTAAATTTAAATGAAAGATTTATGAGAGGTAAACTTTTGAGCACTTTATGTTGATTGTGCACTTATAAATGAAGTGCACTTCTACTCTCTTTATCGTTTAATTTTTAAATATGTGATTGTTTGACTCTTTAATGCAAACAAGTAGACAGTTTTTTTCAGCTGCTATCAAAATAAATAATAATTGTTGTTTATTACTGACATTGTTTTTACAGGTGAAACTACCTGGTGAAGCAATCCTTGAAGCTTGAACATGAAGACAGTTGCATCAGAATGACATCTTTGGTGCCTACAGTTTAAAACGGAAAACTAACAAGAAATCTGAGCTTTGTAACATCCTTAGACACATTCTCTCACTACTATCGACCATTTTGTATGTATTTTTTGGTAACCTTTTATTTTAATGGTCCATTTGAGTATTGGTAGACTGTCTACTTAATATCTGCTGATACTGACATTCAACAGACATTTAACTGACTATAAGAAACTTTGCGAGTACATGTCAACTTACACTAACCCCAACCTAACAGTCTACTTATAATCTAATGAGAATTAGTTGCAATGTAACTTAAATACAACAAACCGACCATCAAAATAAAGTGTGACTGTTTTTTTAAATTATTGAATGTAATTATATCATACATTAAACTCAAGCCAAAAGTCTGCTAAATACTTGGAGCAATGCAGAAGGTGAAAGGCAGGCAAGACACTAAAATGTGACTGAGCAAGCTATTTTTAGTGGTTTTAAAGTTAGGCCCACATCATTTTAAACATGGTAAACAAACAATGCAGATAAATGTACAATATTAGATTTTGTTTTTAGAAGGTTTTTCTCCCTCTTTTATGAAACTAAAGTTTATATAATTAATTACATTTAAAACATTTGTTAATCAGTTTTGCTGTTTAAAATGTTTTATTTATATGTATTTTTTTCTGCAAATGCAAATTATTTAAATTTACTAGCCATGGAATATACTATTAGTGTGATTTACTACATTTGAAACATTTGCAAATTAATTTTGTACTTTGTCGTTTAAAATGTCTTATTTACAAATATATTGTTCTGCAAATGCATAGTTTTAAATGTAATTTATTAGTTATGGCTAATATTTATATGAAAATTATTTATCACACCTGAAACATGCATACATTCATTTTGTTGTTTAAAATGTCTAATTTTTATAATTTGTCCAAATGCTAATTATTTTAATAATTTACCAATTATGAATCATAGCTATTTATTGTATTTCAAATATTTGAATATCAATTTAGTTTAAAATGTCATATAATGTGTATGTATATGTATTCTTATAATAATATTTAAATAATTATATTAAATGAATAACTTTTGCAAATCAATATAGTATTTTTGTTTTATTTATTTATTTATATATATATATATATATATATATATATATATATATATATATATATAATTTTAATTTATTTTTTATTTTGTTTCAAAGAACTATCTTCATATTATTTATGTAATTTATTACACTGTAAATATTTGCAATTCAGTTTTGTATTTTGTTGTTTTAAATGTCTATTTTTAAAATGTACCAGTTATGGTTCATACTATTTGTGTTTTCTGAACAATAAACAATGAAAAAAAGTAAATTCTTTGGTCTGATTATTTGTGTAAGCATGTTAATGCAGACATTTGGAGACTGTTTAGGGAACCTTGTGGGAACGTTGCGCTAACGTCCCGGGAACGTTCCGCAAACCGGCAGGGGACGTTCCGGAAACGTTCTGCGAACCTGCAGGGAACATCCCAGGAACATTCTGCTAACCGGCAGGGAACGTCCCGGAAACGTTCCGCAAACCAGCAGGGAACGTCCCGGGAACGTTCTGCAAACCGGCAGGGAACGTCCCGGGAACATTCCGCAAACCAGCAGGGAACGTTACGGGAACGTTCTGCTAACCTGCAGGGAACATCCTGGGAACATTCTGCAAACCGGCAGGGGACGTCACGGGAACGTTCTGTGAACCTGCAGGGAACGTCTTATTGACGTCAAGAAAACTTTCCTGGCTAACCTACACGGAACGTTAGGGTGTTTGTTGTGGGGACGTTCCCAGGACGTTCTGAAAACCTTCAGGGAAGGTTCCGGGAACGTCCTGGGAACGTTTTGTGTTTGCTGGGCCACTCCACTAAACCGCTTGGACATCTCAATTGTCAAAGTGGGGTTTAACACCTTAATTTGCTCAACTGGTTGTTTGCTGAAGCTGTTCCAGTGTAATACATAGAATATGACCACTAGATGGCACCGTAGAGTGGGGTTTCGAAACGTTTCGAAGCTTCGGCACATTTGCTCCGATTGTTTTAGTGTTTCATGAAGCCTCGCTTTGCCCATCACTAATATCTGTGTAAAAGCTTTAAAACAAACCTTTCTCTAGTTGAATCACAGCGCGGCAGCCTTATGGCGTCATACGCCACGCCAAAATAAAAGTCTTTTTTGTTTAGCTTTTTTCCCACTTACTGTTGCGGCCATGACTTGTTGATAAATTTCTCCCTCGTTTTCCACTTTACACTATATCTGATTTCTCTCACACACACACAGAGATATTCAGTATTTAAAACTGATCAAAACATTTAAACATTTTAAGACAATTTTGAACAACTTTAATCCACTTTGACTTGTTTGTCTAAAACACATTACTTCATATTAATATGAGTCCAAATCTCATCTTCATAATTAACTCATCCTACCTACTCCTGCAACTTCGTGATTAGTTTCTTTTTTTCATATGAATTGTTTTCTCTTTTTATCTGTATTCCACATTTCCTGCCATTCTTTAGCAATATCTTCAGTAATGATATTTAACTTTACCTTTACTTACAGAAGCATTAAAGGGGTAGTGAAATACAATTGTGTCATTTACTCACCCTCCACTTGTTCCAAACCTGTTTGAGTTTCTTCTGCTGAATGCAGATGAAGAGAATACAGGGGCAGAAACAGCCATTCAGCCAAAAGTGCAGTTTAAAGTGTTAACTATAGATTATGTTCAAGAAAAAAGAGGAAAGCCATTGGACAACAGTGGTTTGTTCTGCAGACATAAAGAAATTCTTAAGGGTCTGATTATATTGACATGCTCATTAGGCCTCTATAAACTGCTTTTACTCCAGCCAGACTAAAATAAACACACACTTCTTTTCAACGGTTAATGCATCGTCCGGGATTTTAAAGTGCACTTAATCTTTAGAATAAAAGAATATTTCAGTGTGAGTGCACTACTTACACTAATTATACTAAAAAATGGCATAGAATAGTGTATAAGTGATTTAGGATGCAGCTATAGACAGCACTGACAGAGCCCTACCTGCTGTTCTCCAGCATATTTTAGATAAATGTCCACAGATGCTCTTGTAAATCTCCCTCTTCTGCCTGCTCTCTCTCCATTACCTGAAAAAGAAAAACCTGACACAGACCTAATTACTCCTTCATCTTGGAAGGACGTCCATTGATTCACCCATCCATCAGATTTTTTAAAAACAAATCCCTGCTGAAAAAAACAGCTTAAATTCCATTGTCAGTGTCACATCCCTCGTTACGGTAATATAATTTGTAGACAACAAAATTGTAATATGCTACAGCCTATCTATTGCTGTCTGGTGATTTAAACTAAACAATATATTATTTTTTTAGATTACATACAGATTAAATTAATTTGCTGTATGCCTTAAAAATGAGATGTATATGCATGCAAAATAGAATATAAACATACATAAGTTAGTCAAACTGTGATTCAAAGTTATTATTTATATACTCAAAATTGAGCGTTACAGGGACACAAAACTTTAACAGAATTATTATTATTATTATTATTATTATTATTATTATATTCTACAGTGCTTCACGGCCCTGAACCTTTAATGTGATTGAATATGGCGGCGCAGTGGCGTTGCTGTCAGTGGCGTTCTAAATAAGAATGTATTCGAGAAACGATGACGTTGATTAACTAGTGTGACCTGCATTAGTGTCTGACCATCGCTGACATTAGCGGTGTGTAAAGATCTTTCTAAAAGAATCATTTTTGGTTATGGCAGACTTTGATCCAGACAGTTTTACTCCCCTGTTGTTCCTGATGCGTCCAGTAGAGGGGATAAAAGATACATGGACAAATAATAGATTAGAACTCAACTCTTACAGATTATTAAATGTCCTGTTCATAAATATACTTTTGTTTTTATTTTTTTGGGTAAATATAAAAGCTAAATTAATGTATCAGAAAGTGAGTTTAAATACAAAAACAACTGATACACTCACCATACTATTTCACATATACAAAAGCCCAATTGCAAATTAATTTAAATTCATTTAATTAGAAAAAAAATAAAAACACACATAGTTGATAGAGTAACGATTAACTGTAGTCTAGTTATAAGTTTTCATATAGAGATGTGCTTTTTGTTGTATTGATTATATATAAAGTTGCATTCTGAAAATAACTAAATTATAACTGAAAAAATGCTTCTTTCTAAAGTTCCAAGCAACATTTAGCCAAACCTGACAAACAAAAACCCAGACAACATTAGATTTTCTTGAGCATTTATTTGAAAAAATAATGCTTTTTTTGTTTTTGTGTTCTTCCTATTGCAGATATCTAATCCTTAAACAGTCAGGAGTGAAAAATGACAAGAAAAATAATTTCATGTGATTATAAATATATTATCTGGACCATAGTAAAACATATAACAGACTTTTTTAAATATTTGATATATGATTTAGTGATTTTATGAGTTTTATCTCCCAGGAAACATTGACAGTTTAGGGTATAACAAAAGGACCAAGTCATTATTATTTATGTTTTGTTATTTGCAGCTACAACTTGTGATTCTGACTTGCCCCTGTTATTCTAAAACATGCCAAACATATTTAATTACTTTCTTCGTAACAAATACTGTAACAATAAAAAATCTGAAGCAATAAGCTCTAAAC
>CAIGQQ010014258.1:0-12512 GCA_903798035.1 Danio albolineatus
CCTCCAGCAGACAGAGGAACAGATTGATGGACCTTTCAGCTGAGAGACGGTCATCTCTCTTGATCCTGTCTTTAATGTACTGTGTGATTCTCCTGATGTTCTTTGAGCTCTTCTCTGTGTGTGTCAGTAGATCCTGGAAGAGTCTCTGATTGGACTTTAGTGAGACGCCCAGCAGGAACCACAGGAACAGATCCAGATGACCATTACTACTCCTAACAGCTTTATCTACTGCTGATCTGAGCAGATCATACAGAGACTTCTCGGAGCTGGCCTGTAGATATTGATTATATGAATATTCTCCGTCATAAATCATCCTCAGAGGTTCTCTCTCCTCTGTTAAATGGCAGTAAAACACATAGAAAGCAGCCAGAAACTCCTGAAAGCTGAGATGGATGAAGCTGTAGACTTTCCTCTGATGAATCACAGATTCCTCCTTGAAGATCTCAGTGCAGATCCCAGAATACACTGAGGCATCAGTGACGTCTATGCCGCTCTCAATCAGGTCCTCCTCATAGAACATCACATTGCCCTTCATCAGCTGTCTGAAAGCCACTTCAGCAAGTCTGACAATCACTCCTCTGTTGGACTGCAGGAGTTTCTCTGGATCTCTCTCTTTATACTTCTGCTTCCTCGTGTTGATCTGAATCAGCTGTCTGAAAGCCACTTCAGCAAGTTTGACGATCACTCCTCTGTTGGACTGCAGAAGTTTCTCTGGATCTCTCTCTTCATACTTCTGCTTCCTCGTGTTGATCTGAAGCAGCAGGAAGTGGATGTACATCTCAGTCAGAGTTTGAGGGATTTCTGCATTCAGATCTTCTTCCAGGAGCTTCTGAAGCACAGTGCAGGAGATCCAGCAGAAGACGGGTATGTGGCACATGATCTGGAGGCTTCTTGCTCTTCTAAGATGGGAAATGATTCTGCTGGCTTGACGCTCGTCGCTTAATCTCTTCCTAAAATATTCCTCCTTCTGAGGCTCAGTGAACCCCTGAATTTCTGTCAGACGGTTGATGTATCTGGAGGGGATCTGATGGGCTGCTGCTGGTCTGGAGGTGATCCAGATGAGAGCAGAGGGAAGCAGATCTCCTTTCATGAGGCTCCACATCAACACAGCCACTGATGAAGATTCACTCACAGCACAAACTTTCTCCTCATCTGAGAACTTCAGTGTGATTCTGCTTTCATCCAGACCATCAAAGATGAACACAACTCTACACCGCTCATAAATCTCGGGCTCCAGATCTTCAAGTTCAGGATGAAATCCAGCAGAAGTCTGTGAAGACTGTACTGATGATCTCGGATCAAGTTCAGCTCTCGAAATGGAAGCACAAACATGAAATCTACATCCTGGTGGTCTTTTCCCTCGGCCCAGTCCAGGATGAACTTCTGCACAGAGATGGTTTTCCCGATTCCAGCGATGCCTTTAGTGAGAACAGTCTTGATCTGGGCTTTCTCCTTCTTGATCTTCTCCTGGTGTCCTGCTCCAGCTGAGGCTTTAAAGATGTCATTGCAGTAGACTGGAGTGTGTTGTGAGGGTTCTGTTCTGGCTCTTTTCTGCATCTGTAAAACCTCGTGTTCTTCATTCACTCCTTCACTCTCTCCTTCTATGATGTAGAGCTGTGTGTAGATCCTGTTGAGGAGGGTTTGAGTCTCTTGATGGTCGAATCCCTCAAATAATCTCTCATACTTGTTCTTCATGCTGGTTTTGTGCTGGTCTTTGACTCTCTGGAGTTCATCATGTTCTGGTTGGAGTGAATCCTGCTGCAGGTCTCCAGTCTGATCATCTCTATCCACACTGCAGGAACAACAACAACACACAGAATCAATGAGTGTAAAGATCCTCTAGTGAAGCCGTGTGTGTTTTCTCTGAACCAGCTGAGACACAAGACACAGATTTACTCCAGAACCAAACTCTAGTGATGCAGAAACTGTCCCAGATCAGTAAGAACCAGCTTCAATCTTTAAATTACCCTCATAGCACTATTGCGTTGCGCTTTAAAACACAACACTGATAACATCTACTGGTGTAAATGGTAAAACATTTAACAGTATTTGTAATTTATTAAAGGGTCATGAACCCCCCTCCCCTCCCTGTTCTACCTCAGAATAAAAAGAAGCTACATTATGAGGATTTAAAAAATCATACACAAAACATGAGATGCATGATTATATACTTGGCAAAGCTAAAATGCAACAAAATAAACAGTCTATCCTTTTAAAAGTAGTATAATGCCCTAATCCACATATTATTAATAATTAATAAAGATATAAAACATACATAGCTACAAAACCACAGTTTTTAATATTACTATAAAGATGATAATGTTTATATGAACACTATAAATAACTATATGATTAATAAACATTCATTCTTTCATCTTCCTTCGGCTCAGTCCTTTATTTATCAGGGAATGAACCACCACAATTTAATTTCCAAATAATTATGCACACAAGCTTGGTAGGTCTATCATTGGAAAGCATGTGCAGTCATAAAATAATAATTAAAAAGCAGGGTTTTCTCATAGGACAAGAAATCTCAGGCAGTGAATAATAAAGAGACACTGACATGTCATCGCTCCACTAGCAGTTGAGTGCTATGTCACCAATTTTGATTCCACTCCAAAAATGATTTGAAACCCAGAAGATGAAATTAGCAGACAAAAGCTCAACATTTTCTAGTTTTCCCCACAATTAAAGGCAACAGGTGCTAAAGTTGTCTTAACTGATGCTCAACGCACACAGATTGGTTAAAATCAAAAGTTTTATGAACCTTTAAACACCACAAAATCTATACTTAATGAGTACTTTATTAATGATCAAATTTAAGTACGATATCATGAGACAGGACAATTATGATTATGCTGTATGCGCACTAAAAGATATTTAAAATATTTTACAATTAAAACGTCCTAAAACGGACAAAAGATCCTAGATTTAATGGTTTAGCTGCTATGAAGTGGTGTGATAATATTTTCATCCACTTGGTACTTTTATTGTAATTTTATGTTGCACTATTTTTTATTTTATTTTAAAGGTTGTTGTGACTTAAGACTTGTTAAATGATTTGCCATCAGTAAGACTTTTTTTTACAATTATTTCCTCCACCTCTACAAAAATAAAATAGAACTAATTTTAGTAATGCCAACAATACAGACTTGGGATTTTAACAATGCTAAGCAATGCTCGATTAATTGTTGATAACCCTTTGAACCAATAGACCTTATCTAACCTATTAAGCATGGACATTTAATGGTTAAGTTGCTGTGAGACACACGTTCATGACTCTACACATTATATAATCAATAGTGTGCAGTTTACATCACCTTATGGATTCACTTTCTTGACATTGCATATTGGGGGATGCAAAAAAAAAAAAAACATGTACGAATCTCTGTTATATCTGTGGGTGCTGTCATTAATCCATGGGTCAAGTAACCAAAAAAATTGGCTGCATAGTATTTAATTGTGTGTTGCGGGTGGATAAGATCAAGCATTGGTTATGCAAACTTTATTTACTTTCTCTAAAATGATAGTGTTTCAAGTAATGTTATCTAGACAGATTGGCACACATAAGTCATTATTTTACAGATTATGTCTTGAGCATACGATATTATCTCAGTGTTGATGTGCTTTCATTTTCTCTATCTTAGTTGTGACGAGTTCAGATAGGGGAGTGTTTAATAGGTAAAACTGGCCAAAATGGGGTGGGGGATTCACCAGCTGGTGAACAGGCTGGCCCTTCAGGAACAATGTGAGGGCTCGTCTGTCACTGAGGCTGAGTCAAGAAGGATGGTCCATATCTTCCCTGCTATTTTCTCTAAAGTAAGCCTCCTAGTAATGTAGTTAGCTGGGTTTCTAGTAAAGTTAACATACCTTCACCTAGAAACATCTGAATTTCAGGTTCTCTGGGCCCTGCAAACACCTTTGTATCGGTAAGATTCTGACTTTAGCCAATACAGCACAGCTGTCAAGTTGGTCCAACATGTGAGTGTGTATGAGTATGATAAGCTCAGCTTGTATGACATTTGACATCTGAGTGCCATAGGCTGCAGCACACAGCTCTAGATGAGGCATCGATAGACATTCACGAGGAGCCACTCTAGAGCGAGCTAGAACTAAGGATACATGGAACTTCTCTTCATTCAGTAATTAAAGATAGGCCACAGAGCCATATGGCCTTTCTGTCATAGAATACATGTAACTCTATTATAGTAGCAAGTGTGTCCAGTGTGGCAGGAGTAAATTGTTTAGGGAATTGTTCAGTGATATTGGGGAGTTATGCAGTGATGTTGGGGAGTTATGCAACCCAGGGTTTCCTTGCCCTGCTCTCCAAACAAATAAGGAATTATGGATTTGATCAACTGGTCTCTGAATGCAATTGACACCATCTTCTCGATGAGAAGTCTTGGTTTGGGGGAACCTAACTGTCCAGAGGAGACGTTTGCAGCTGGATACATGATGGACGGGTAGGAAAAGTGGTGCGTCATGTGCCTGGCCGCTCTGACACTGGAGGATATTGAAGAGATCTATCTAATCGGAACTTTGATAACACGGTTTCTGCTGATGGGCTTAGGCAGAGCCCTGAGATATCGATGACTAATAAAAACAGTCAGTACTTCCACGGAGAACAAGATTACGAGATGCTCTAAATTCCTGCTCCCTGCTCCAAGGATATGGAGCCAGATTTGTTTTGTAATTCCAAACAAATATAATACAATCCACAAATAAATGTGAAGCGATTGACAAATACCAAGCATATACACAAATAAATAAAATGAGATCCACAAATAAATCTTAGAGTTCCACAAACATTAAATACACTCACAAGTAAGTAAAATTAGATTTGCAAATAAAAAACACTCTCACACATTTTTTTTTTAATTCTACAAATACAAATTTGCCTGACATTTATATGTGAATTGAGTCCTGTGCATTTGTAGATTAGTGTGCATTTGTGGGTAGCTCTCTGTGCATTTGTAGGTCACTGTGGGTATTTGTGGGTAGCTCTCTGTGCATTTGTGGATCGCGCTGTGCATTTGTGGATTTTGAAACATTTCTCACGTCAAGACGAACACTGATCCACAAATAGATGGACTCCGCCCACCTTCTACTTAAACCAATCAGATACCGGTCACGTGGTGCTGACCAATCGCTGCTCGTTCTCGCTCCAACCAATCACGCTTTGTCTTACAATAGGCCTTTTTCACGGATGGCCGAATGCACATCCGGTAGACCGATAGTTGCGTATTCGAACTTCCAGCCGGAGCAATGGAGGCAGAGTCAGATGTGCTAGTCTTCACTACCTCTTTAAAAACTGTGCCAACATTTACAGCGGATGTTTATTGTCTTGTGGACCGACATTACTTATAAAGGATATACGTTTAAACTTAATAAAGGATATACGCTTTTCCACAGAAATTACATGTTTAATTACGAAGGTGGATGAGGATCCATACATTAGCACGGTTTAGGAAAGGCTGTTTACATTTGTGCATAATGTACGTTCATCATAGCGTAGGCTCTTAGTTTTAAACCGTTACGAGATATAAGGGTGGTAACGTATATAATAATAATACATGTTTAAATACATGTATAATATGTAAATGTATAATAAGTGTGCGATGTAATAAATATTTGATGAGAGGGAACATGGACCTGTCTTATTTCTGCACGTACATGGATGAATATCATAGAGGTAAAGTTGGTTTTATATTCAGATATTCAGACACTCTCCTTAATAATATAATTTCAGAAAAGTAATCATTGCAAATTCTAAATAGGGAAATCATAATAAGTGCTAATGTTGTTTTGAAGTCACACTTGCATGCTAATTCTGACCGAATATTCAAATTAGCGTGGTAAACAATATAGGGACAGTTAGACGAACGAATGTGCGAATATAAAACCAACTTTACCTTAATATGAATATCTTAAGGGAGGGCAATAGGCTTCATTTGACTCATGTACTGTGTAAATGTGTAAATGTATAACATGTTAATAAGACCAAGATGGCGGCGCGTGCACAACGCGAGGCCCAGCGTCTCTCCAGTTTTTGCAATTTTGCAGTATTTTTCCTGCTAATTTCGGGTCTGTTCGTGCAGAACAGTTGTGCCTTTACATCGTACACCCGACAGGAGATTTTGGATATTGGTTTGTGCATTCCGGACAGTTTTATCAGCAATCTTCGACTCATTCCAGAGATCGCTAGATCTACCGAGGCTCAGCACTCTGCCCGGCCGGGCGGAAGTGCTCGGAGGCGGCGTTGCGAACGTAAACAAAGACGGGGAAGGCGCGGCGGGCTAAGAGCTAAGCTAAAGCTAACACCACACCGGCTCTCTTTACCCAGCATTTTTCTCGCCAATGTACGGTCTCTGGTGAACAAAATGGATGAGATTCGACTACGCATCACCCACAGCAAAAGATTATGGAACTGTAATGTCATGATTTTCACAGAAACATGGCTAAACGGCGGGATACCAGACAACGCCGTATCGCTAACTGAGCACCACACATTCCGAGCGGACAGAACAGCGGATGACTCCGGTAAGACCAGAGGCGGAGGATTATGCAGTTATGTTAACAAATCTTGGTGCACAAACTCTGTCATCGTTGGGAGACATTGCTCTGTTAACCTGGAATTTCTAATGGTTAAATGCAGACCGTTTTATCTGCCGCGGGAGTTCACCTCCACCATTATAACTGCTGCTTATATTCCTCCTGATGCTAATGCTACGTTTGCAATGAACGAACTTCATGCGGCCATCAGCAAACAACAGACTGCTCACCCGGAGGCTGCCTTTATTGTTGCGGGGGATTTTAATCACTCAAACTTAAAGACAGTGCTCCCCAAATTCCATAAAAACATTTTGTGTCACACCAGGGGAAACAAAACTTTGGACCAGGTGTACACAAACATGGCTGACGCCTACACGGCGACCCCCCTCCCCCACTTGGGTCAATCAGATCACCTTTCTTTGTTCCTCACCCCCAAGTACTCACCCCTCATCAACCGTGTGAAGCCATCAGTGAGGACCATCAAAGTGTGACCAGCGGGGGTAGACTCAACGCTCCAGGACAGGTTTCAACAAACAGACTGGAGTATGTTTGCATCCCAGGCCACCCACGGCTCTCACACAGACATTGACAGCTACACTTCCTCTGTTCTGGAACACATCAACTCCACCATAGACAGTGTTACTACCCAGAAACAGATCACCACATACCCAAATCAAAAGCCATGGATGAACAAGGAGGTGCGCCTCCTGCTGAAGGCACGCAACACTGCCTTCAGATCAGGTGATGCACAGGCCTACAGCACTTCCAGGGCTAATCTGAAGAGGGGCATCAAAAAGGCCAAGCACTGCTACAAGCTGAAGCTAGAGGAGCACTTTTCCAACTCTGATCCTCGGCGCATGTGGCAGGGCATCCAGGCCATCAGCAACTACAAACCCAGCCATTCTACACTCACAGCCACAGATGTCTCCTTCCTGAACGAGCTAAATGACTTTTATGCCCGCTTTGAAAGAGACAATAAAGAACCCAACACCAAGATCACTTCCTCAATCGACCACTCACCCATCACACTCACCTCCTCAGAAGTCTGCACCGCACTGAGTCGGATCAATGTGCGTAAGGCTGCTGGACCAGACGGTATTCCTGGGCGCGTCCTCAAAGCATGTGCAGAACAGCTCGCTGGGGTATTCACAGACATTTTCAACCTGTCCCTTAACCTAGCAGCTGTACCAACATGCTTTAAAACCACCTCCATCGTGCCAGTGCCGAAACACTCTAGCCCAACATGCCTGAATGACTACCGCCCTGTAGCACTCACACCCATCATCATGAAGTGCTTTGAGCGGCTGGTCCTGACACATCTGAAAGACTCTCTACCACCCACACTGGACCCACATCAGTTTGCCTACCGCGGCAACAGGAGCACAGAAGATGCAGTCTCCATAGCACTGCACTCTGTACTCAAACACCTGGACAATACAAACACTTATGCACGAATGCTGTTTGTTGACTTCAGCTCAGCATTCAACACTGTCATACCCTCTAAGCTGCTGATCAAACTTAGAGAGCTGGATATCAACACGTCTCTCTGCAACTGGGTTATGGACTTTCTGACTAACAGACCTCAGAATGTTAGATCAGGCCACATCTGCTCCACCACCATCACACTCAACACTGGTGTACCTCAGGGCTGTGTGCTGAGCCCCTTTCTCTACTCCCTTTTTACCATCGACTGTAGGCCCATGAACAGCTCCAACACCATCATCAAATTTGCAGATGACACCACAGTGATTGGTTTAATCAGCAACAATGATGAGACTGCCTACAGGGAGGAGATACAGCATCTGGCCACTTGGTGCACCACCAATAATCTGCTCCTTAACACCACCAAGACCAAGGAGCTCATTGTGGACTTCAGGAAGGGACGAACAGGCTCACATGATCCCATCAACATCAATGGGATGGCCGTCGAGTCTGTCTCATCCTTCAAGTTCCTGGGGACCCACATCTCAAGGGACCTCTCCTGGACCACCAACACCTCCAGTCTGGTCAAGAAGGCTCACCAGCGCCTATTTTTCTTAAGGCAACTTAAGAAGAACCAGCTGTCATCAGCCGTCCTGGTGAACTTCTACCGCTGCACAATAGAGAGCATCCTGACCAACTGTGTTACAGTCTGGTATGGAAACTGCTCTGTTGCTGAGCGCAAGGCCCTGCAGCGGGTGGTGAAAACTGCTCAAGGCATCACAGGGACTCCACTTCCTGCTATAAAAGACATTCAGGAAAAACAGTCTGCGCCGAGCTCGCAGTATTCTTAAGGACTCCTCTCACCCTGCTCACAGACTGTTTTCTCTCCTGCCTTCCGGCAGGCGCTTCAGGCTCCCTCGGACAAAAACCAGCAGACTGAGGAACAGCTTTTTCCCCAGAGCTGTCTCCCTTTTGAACTCTGCCCCCCACTGACTCTTCTGACCCCCCACACACACACCCCACTCTCCTCATAACTTATACTCCTCACAGTCACTGCACTACTGAAAATTTGCACATTTAAAAATTGCACATATTCATTGCACTGATTCACTTATCATTGCACTGATTCACTTATCTGAACTGTACACACCCACTGTACATAGACGTCTGTAATTATGTTTATCTGCACACTTTTGATTATTAATAAGCAACCTACACTGCACTGATTCATTTATGTGAACTGTACATACCCACTGTACATATACATTTGTAATTATGTTTATCTGCACATTTTTGATTATTAATAAGCAACCTGCATTGCACTGATTCATTTATTTGAACTGTACATACCCACTGTACATGTACATTTGTAATTATGTACACACCCACTGTACACATACATTTGTAATTGTTTATCTATCTGCACTCTTATTATTAATATCAACCTGTACGTACAATCATTTATTGTAAATCTGGGCTCATAACCAAGTCAACCTGTATATAATGTTCATAATACATCCATCTGTAAATATCACCATAGTTTTTCTATAACTGCACCTTATAATTTATACCTGTATTCTGCACTTGCTGCTATTGCACTTCTGGTTAGACCTAAACTGCATTTCGTTGCTTTGTACTTGTACATGTGTAATGACAATAAAGTTTTATCTAATCTAATCTAATCTACTGCTGAAATAAGTCAGTCTGGAATTGTTTGTACATGTTTTTTATTCAATGTATTTTTTTCAAGATTCGTAATTCAAATGTTCACGCGTCTATTTACGTGTGAATATCGCAACTTCTCCACGCTTGCGGCGTCTGGTGTAAATACAGCATTACACAAACACACACATACAGACAATTGCTACCTAGACCCGCATCCCACGCCTTTGTGTGCTTTTACCCTGCGGTGTGTGTAGGTGGGTCTGTGACCAGCGCCCCCTGGCTGTAAAATTAGATGGCTGTCGCCCTCATCGCACTATATCCACATGCCCTGTTTCCATCCCCTGTTGCGATGTTATGTCTATTTTTATGCGTTTATGTGCTGGCTGCTGGGGCCCTACTTCAAGGACAGTCAGAAAGAGCTTCCCTCTTCCCAAATATATCTTATTTCCTTCTTTCTAAAAGCCACCTCTCGTTTGGCCTGTCTTCCCCCGAAATGTGTGATGTTTGTGTATGGTTGGGTGTTAAATTTCGCTACATGTTAAAGTGTAAGTAACAAATAAAGGCTTTATCATCATCATGGAGTTAGTGTCACCTATGTTAACCCCCAGGGGTCGAAGATCGTGTATATGCGTTGAGGCATCTTCTCCTGATAACGCTGAAATTAACTTAAATGACACTTTCAGTTTTGATTGTACAGATAAGATCAATACATCAATCGAATCTGTTAGTTGTCTAGTTTTGTTCGTGTACACTCACAATAACAACAAGTGTGTGCTTTTGCAAAATAAGGAAAATAAACAGTGTAGGCATTCTTTCTTCTCTCTCTTCGCTAATTGTTTTTAGAAACGCATCAGTAAAATGCACTGAAACTCTATAGAACATAGAATGCATGTTGATAACAAATATTGTTTGACAAAGTAATCAGTATGAAACACTATGTCTAGTTTCTCAGTCTGAGCTGTTAATACTACCCCGCCCACAAGGCTTTATTACAATCGTCTGCACGAGACGCGTGCAACATGTAGACTTTTTACTCAGAAAAAACGTGTCATTAAAATGAACAGAAACTCAGCAAATACTCAAAGAGGCATGAGACATATACCAATCGAACACTTGAAATGTCTACTTTCACATTAGCCAATTCAAGTTGATACATCTCTTTTCATGTAATTTGTATAAAAGTAAGGACTGGTACGGATTTTCCTGTATTGCCTCATTACAGCTAATGTGATCCCACCCTCAGTGAGCGTGCTTTTCATTTGGAAATGAAACAAACACAGGACTACATTTTGAAGAGCGTCTAGACCCCACTTGTGTAAAATCAAGTGCATGCCTTAAGTTATATGTAAAGTGTATTTATAAGTAACTTTATTTGTAGATTTGCTATACGTAAGGTTATATAGTTTACATAGTTTTATACAGTGCACTGACTCTCACATGTGTATCTCGAGTTATTTTGTGTGATGGTAAAATATATTTTAAATAAACTGCAAACCAAAAAATATTTAAACTTATTTTTTCTTTAGATTCTTTCCTGAAACTCTTCTCTCTTAGTCTCAGACCATAACATTTGTCTTCTCAGGTCTGAATCACTGCATTAGTAATGATAGTACAGGCCCTCTAACATAGACCATTTTCACTCAAAGAGTGACTTAGAAAAATTAGTTCAATATATTGTTTTTAGTGAGCAAGTAAACAAGATGATTTCCACATCATTTTGAAGCAAAAACACTGGGCTACAAGATCCAGTCATCTAAAGTCTTGTGAACAAATGTTCTCTATGTGTTTCACGGCATTGTTTCACTCACTTCAAAATTTTAGTTTTTCGCTAACCATGTATAAACGTTTCTTTCTCAAAAACACAAACACATACATACATACATACATGCTGCTCAGGTATTACTGTAGCCCAGCTTGTGCTGTTCACAGTGTTATCAAACTTCAGCCATTAATATGTTTTTAAGATACTGAAAACAACACAAATGTCAGTGCATGTCAAAACTTCTCCAGGGCCCCAAAACACCCTAATATCCCCTAATTCAGATTGAACGAGCTTGGCTGGGCATACTTTGCCTGTAAAGCAAGTAGGGCTGCAGTGGGTGGTGCATATATGCTTTAGCAAGCTGTTGCGCACTGGTGAATTTCAGATGACTCTAACACTTGATTTTTGCACTGCTTGCTGATTTAAGTATGCGTCACCCTCATATCTATAGCATATCTGTAAATCAATTTTATTTCTTTAAAAAAGGCCTTCCCGTGGCTATGCATAGCAGAAATATTGACAAAATAGATTTTCTTTTTGGTGACCCTTCTAAAAAGATTGTACAAACAATATAAATTCATGTTTTTTGTCTCCAAAAATGTGTATCATAAAGAGAATGATAAAATAACATTATTAACCGGTTTTAGGGTGCTTTCATACTAGCACTTTTGATCCGCACCCGGGTTCTTTGACGTCATAGTATGGTACGTTTAGCTAATGTGAACACGTCTTCTGAACTCGGGTGCGCACCCGTGAACCGTACCCGAGTCCGCCTGAAAGAGGTGGTCTGGGGTACGGTTCATGTGAACTCTGGTCCGGTTCACTTGTTGTATGAATGCAATCATACCAAAAGCCGGAAGTAAACCGTCAACATTAACATGGTTGAAAGAGCAGGATCGGCAACAGGATTTTGAAATTGACGGTTTTGGCCTACCTATACGGTTGGACAGGAGTGCCCAGTTAACTGGAAAAACACAAGGTGGGGGCATTTGCTTTTACGTTAACCCACGCTGGTGTAAAACTGTGCTAGTCCGTGAATCTCTCTGCAGTCAGCATATAGAATTTTTATCAATTTCACTACGGCCATTTTATTTACCCCGTGAAATTCCTC